>JANUWF010001079.1:0-89730 GCA_026120185.1 Voacanga thouarsii | reverse complement strand
AAATCGAGGACCAACGAGCTCGTGTTGCGTAACTACACTCTCACCTGGAATAACTTTACAATCCGTACACCCACTATAAAACCTACGTCTCATAATAAAGAAGTCTATCTGACTGGCATTTAACCCGCTTCTAAAGGTCACTAAGTGAGAATCTCTCTTCTTAAACCAAGTATTTGCTATAGTCAAATCATAGACCAAGGCAAAATAAAAAATAGCAGTTCCTACTTCATTTTTAGCTCCGAAACCCTGACCTCCATGAACACTCTCAAACTCGTTCTTATCAGTACCTACATGTCTGTTTAGATCACCACCAATGAAAAGCTTTTCTACACACGGTACACATTGGACAATCTCATCTAAATCATCCCAGAACTGGTGCCTAACCGAATCACCAAGTCCTACTTGTGGCGCATACGCACTAATAACAGTAGTAATTTCGCCGCCAATCATGATCTTGATGCTCAAAATCCTATCACTCTTCCTCTGTACTTCAACCACATCATCAATAAATTTACGATCAATAATAATCCCGACTCCATTTCTATTTCTAACTCTACCTGAATACCAAAGCTTATAACCCCATGGAGCGACTACTCTCGCCTTCTCACCTACCCACTTAGTTTCCTGAAGACACAAAATGCTAATCTTTCTCCTCCGCATTACCTCAACTAGCTCTGTTAATCTACCGGTTAAAGATCCTATATTCCATGTAACTAGACGAATCCTATCCCTATAGACTGTCTCTTTTACCCTACACCCTTGCATATTTGACACTGCATCCGGGGACCAACACGGCGCATTGCTTCCGGGCAACGACCTAGCAACCCTCGCATATTTATCACTACACCCGGGTCTAGGAAGTGTAGCGCGTCGCTGAGTAGGGAACGTCCACACGAAGTCAATCGATTGGTTCATGTCATAGATGTGACTATGTTTTACGCTGGCCGTCACAAGCCTACTGCAACTCTCCTCCTTTATCCGGGCTTGAGATCGGCAATGAACACCGCAGACAAAACCCGTGGAGCAAATGCGGAATATGGTTCTGTCAAGAAGTACAAGTATTATTACTCACTAATTTTTTGTTACGTAACGTACAAATTAGAGTTATTTAATTGAGCAACTAAATAAATCAAAGCAAGACAACTAAGAGTAACACTGCTAAGTCAATGTTAAGATGTAAATGTGGAATCTGCACTAAATTATCAATGTTAAGTCAATTTAATGATTTAATAATTAATCTAATGTATCTTGGACTAGATAAATTACTAAAAATATATATATATATCTCTTTCTTAAGTTATAAAATTTCTATTCTTAGGTTGATTGATTAAAATCACTTTCTAATTAAAAAAAAAAAAACCTAAGAATGCCTTAAAAACTCAATAAATTCCCTTAGATAGGTTTGACCCTAATCATAGAAGATTTATGTCACCTTATCTCTAAAATTGTATGCAACTCATATTGTTTATGAGTAATTTATTCATATAATCAATTTCTCAATACCATATATGAATTCGAAGAATTGAATCGAGTGGCTAGCAAGAATTCAAGCCAACAACATAAATCATGAATAAGTCCAAGAACATGAGTATCCTATTAATTTAATAAAAAAAAAACTTAACAATCAAGTTTAGGATTCATCCCCATCTAAATCTTTAGAATATAATGATAGGTTAAAAAACAACAATCAAGGAAAGAAAACACAAATATAAAAAATCTATTATTCTTATGAAATCTTGGAATTCTTGAGCTTCTTCTTAAATTGATGAGTTTTCCTACTAAAGTGTCTTTGTTCTCCCCCCAAAAGATGCATTAAAAGCTTCCTAAAGTTGTACAAAAGTTGTGTGATTGATCCCTCTTGACCGCTCCTCAAAATCCTCTTTTCATAACTCAAAGAGTTTTGAAATCCAATTTGGGTAGAACACAACCTAAAACATAGCCATATTTGAGGGTGTATTCGAGCTAGGAAAAATTTTTTAGGAAACCAACAAGTTGGTGCTAGGCACGACTGTGCCTCATCCTAAGTTGCTTATTGGAAGTCAATTTTTGTTGCTTTGTTCTGCATTGTTCATCTCCTATTCTAACATGGCCTTATGTGTAGCTTAGGACATGACCATATCTCTCTCAAATTACTGAAACTTGTGATTTTTCAACCTTTATGCATTAAAGCTCCTTCAAAATCATTCTAAGCTTTCTATTCATTCGATTAAGCCCTAAAATCAAATATGAATAAAATTAAGTACCAAAACATGCAAGAAGCTTAGAAAATCAAGTAAAAAGACCTCGAATTCATCCTAATAATATATACAATATAGCATATATCACAAACCCATTAATAGAGTGCTTCTATGGAAATGTTAGTATGCTAAGAATTCATGGTCTAGTTTAAATCCACTAAGGAGATTCCTAGGAAGTGAGAATTATTGGATAAGTTCTTTGCAAAGTAGCATTATTTGTAATTTAGCTTGAGGATATGAATAACCAAAAATGGTTCTTTTTTTTGTTATTTTTAATAGGGCCATTCACTTTACTACTTTATTTTTAATAAGAAGTGATAGAGTGAATGGTTCTATTGTATACAAACTTAATGTGTAGCAAACACTTTTTCGAATTCTTTAAACTCTTTTTGATGATGGTTCTCAAGATTTGTGTTAGTATCAGATTGACCACTTTCGTTTGTCCATCCGTTTGAGGGTGGCAAGTTATAGAAAACAAAAGGCTAGTACCAAATTT
Organism: Voacanga thouarsii; assembly: GCA_026120185.1. Classification (NCBI taxonomy): domain Eukaryota; kingdom Viridiplantae; phylum Streptophyta; class Magnoliopsida; order Gentianales; family Apocynaceae; genus Voacanga; species Voacanga thouarsii. Next base: position 86,997 of record JANUWF010001079.1, on the reverse strand, counting down.
TGATAGGAATCTGTCCACGCAATAAGACATATCTAAAGAAAGGGGATGGAAAGTCAAGACTTGCTTCAAATCTCTATGGGAACATTCAACATTCAAGAAGTTTCAGGAAGATTTTCAAGCCATCCAAGCATACAAGCTAAGAGCCAAAAAGATTGTCAAGAGACAATGAAGGAAGCTGTAAATAGAACACAAAAGGAACAACAATCTAAGTGGAGAATTAAGCCAACATTGAAACAAGGATTGAACACCAAAGATGTAATACCCCATATCAAGCTACCTTTATTATGTGGGAAAAGTCATGCATGTCATAACATTTTATATTGCATTTGGTAATTTGAATTATTTTCATAAATATATGAGTTCTATGAGTTTGCTATTTCTTGAATTTATTTATTATGATATAGTAGGGTTAGTTGAGCTTTTGTTTTAAATGAGGAAATTTATTAGAAAGGAAATGAAGTGATAGTGGGAGTTAAGGGAATTTATTGGAGGAATAGTTAAACAAGAGTTGTTGTGGTCTAATGGATAAGACTTGATGTTTAATTCTTGGTGGGCTTGAGTTCGAATGCTAGTTGTTGCAAATCCTTTCCTTTCTTTTATTTTCTTTTCCCTAATTTTCCTAAGCCTTGGCCAAAATTCCTCCTAAAGTAGCCGCCACCTTGGAGTCCAATTCCTAAAATTTAGGAGTGTGAATTATCTTGGGATTATCTTATAAGGTATTTAAAAAAATAAACAAACAAATAAATAAATTGAATTCTTATTTTTAATATCTTATCATAATCTTTTAGAAAAATTTAAATGTTACAAATCTAGAATTTTAAAAGCTGTATCTTAGTAAATTATTAGGAAATAAATATAAATATATAACTTATTTTCTTCAAAGTAGCTGCCACTTCTTAAGGAGATAAGTCTCCATATTTTAATTTTCTTCAAATAATTTTTAAAAGGAAAATAGAAGGATAAATGTTGGCTTTCGAATTAAGTATTTATCTCTTGGAATATGGATTTTCGAAATTAAGGAGAAGGGAAAACAAGGATTTCGGTTTTAGCTTCAAGAAAAAGGAAACCATAATTTTCTCTTAGAAATAATTATCTATTAGCTATTTATATTTATTCAAAATAAAATAGGTAGTTAATTAAATTATTTTCTGATCAAATAACTTAATTACTTCATGCAATTTTCTGGAAAATAAACCCTAAGCTCCTGCCACCTTAGGAGCTAGGTAAGCTCGACTTAAACTCTCCAAAAACCTAGGATAAGTTAAACTAAGAAGCTAACCTTAACCAACTACGACTTTGTGTAGCTGAAAAACACCAAAAATTCTCCCTTCCATTCTCCAGAATTTCAGTCATCTTAAGCACCAAAAATATAGGAGCAACCTCTCCAAAACACTGCTCAATTTTGGCTAACAAGTAAAGGACCAAAGCTACCCAACTTTGTTCTTGTGATAAAAAATCCATAACAAGGTAGAACTTCTCCAAACACCTAAACACGAAAACCTAATCTTTTCCATTCAGCAAACCACAAAAATCTCCACTCTCTAAACCTCTCAAACTCACGAAAAAGGTAGCCTCTCACCCTCTCCAAGATTTCGGCCAGCACACGCCTAAACTCCTCCAAAACCGAAAAACCTCTCCTAAGGTAAGCAACTATTCAACCCTTCATCAACTCTCTTCAATTCTTCTCTTCTTTTCTCTCCTAAATCATGTCTAAAGGGACTGATTTTCTCCCTTTCTTGGTGAATCTCAAACACGAGGAATCAAGGAGCACCAATCCTCTCTTCTTCTTAAGTGAACTAAACTCGTCATCAAGGAGTCATCTTTGCTCTTAGTTGAGTCACGCAAAAAGGTATTCTTGGGACTCAATCCTTATTAATTTAGATGAGTTTGATGTTATAGTAAGATGATTGCATGAAAAGCATGAATAGATAAGATAGTTGAGTTTGATGGTACAATGGTTGATCTAGGCGAATATGGAATACAATATGGCCATATCTTGTTATGTTAGGTCTAGATCTATTGCATGTGGGTTAAAGATGAGATCTTATGATATAAATAGGGATATTATGTGGATTTGATGAAAGATGAATATTGGAGTTATCATGTTGATGGCTTGATTTGATTATATGCATGCTTAAAGATGAGTAGCATGACAAAGGAAAGTTATAAATATGATTTAATGAATTAAATCATCTAGATACCGTGGATGAATTAGGTGATTAATGAGATCATGAGAGTTCATGTTTCATGAAATAGTGGATGTAATGTTTAGATTCTAATTATAGACTCATTTATTCTAGATAAGGAAGAAGCTTGAAGTAAGAGGGAAAGCAATGGCTTTAGTTTGATTGTTTGGATTATTCAAGTAAGTCCCTATATAACCATTTTGATAAATGTTACATGTTTGTAGGCATTTTTCACAATGTTATTTGGAATTGATATCAATATGATGTTTGACAAGAGGATTGAAACGTTGGTTGAACATGATGAGCTATATTTTGATGTTTTGATACTTGGGATGGAAACGTGGATGTCTTACTTTCTAAATGAGTTTGTCAAATTTCAACTGCTCAAACTAAAAACGATTTTTCTACTCTATCACTAAACGATTTGAAAATGCTATTGTAACAAACCACGTTTTGTAGTCAAGCTAATCAAAGGATTTCAAAAAAGGGAAAATGATTCTGTAATACCCTACACCCTAGGTACCTAGTGTTGGGTATCTCACGCATATCATGTATGGCGCAATGGAAAAATAAGAACGAGATACCAACTCAGGATCCGCATATATGTGAAAAACAAGACATAAAGAGAACAAAGGTAATAGCTTTACCTTTCTTTGAGCGTCTAAAAAATAAAAATTTTCCTCCTTCAAGTCGAGACGCGATCTAACAATCCTCTTGATCAAACACCACAAGAATTGAATATCCAACCACTATAATCACAATGTGTGATTATCTCTAGCAGAAATCCACACAGAGGATCACACTCAAGCACCAAGATGTTTATGTGCTAGCATAAACCAAAATGGCAGCTATGGTTAGGGTTTTTCGTTTTCTTTTTGCTGAAGAAAAACGAGAGAGAAGAGAAGGTTTGGAGATGTTGTTTTTGGTGTCAATTCTTCTCAAGCTAGGGTTTCATGTGTGTCTCACACATATCATGAAAAACCTGCTGAAATTACTCCATCTCAGGATTCTAAAACAATTAAAATTCCCTAATTGTAATTGAAAACATCAAGTTTTCACAATTACAACTTAGACCATAAATTATAACTAATTATAATTTGGCCACAACAACTTCTCTTTCTTGCAATTAACCCTACTAGGTTATCAAATAACATCTTGAGTATATAATTCTCTATTGTATGTGACCTATTAGGTTTTCCAATCAATTGGTAGTGAACATGAATTAATTCAAACGTCTTTGAGATTAATAATTCATAATTAATTAGAATTAATCATATCAATTCTAATCAGGATTGGTTTATTAATTCATCAATTAATAAACCCATATTCTCAGATTATAAGCTGTATCTAGCAACATATCATGACCACCCAAGAGTCCAGGAAGTCAAGTGGCTTGACACGAACCCTTCAATAACAAACTACAGTGCAATTAACTCATTTCACCATATAATATCTCATTCGATCTGGAGTACAAAATTAGTGACAACTCCTTCCAGAATATATATTAATTCTGTCCCGAATATAATAGCACTTGTACCAGGAACCCACTACTCTAGATGTATATCAATTGGAACTATTTTCAATACACAGTCACCTTGGCCAATGACTTCTCGAGTAGTAATTTCTACAAGTGGCCATGAGATATTCGCCCATACTATTAGGAATGGTGAATTCTTTATTGACCCTCTCAACTACTTTCGTTTACCTCACAATGTACCCAATATCTATCCCATAGGCGGCCCTCGATCTGGCTCCAGAGATTGGAATCAAAGCACAATGCTCAGCAAACAAAGTACCTTGGAGATCTCAAGTCTAAGGATTCTTACATGTTTACTATATTAAGATTATATAACCGACACTAAATAGTTATCCTTGTAATTATCTAATAGCTAGGTTATCTAATGAACTTGTTCCATTAACAATCATCCACGTATTAACTTTGAGTATCTCAATACTCATGGATATGAGAACCACTTCCTGATCAAATCCGGAAGTCTAACACATACTAGTCTTAACGTATTAATGATATCCTATCTCATTAATACTATTACTAGGGATTATTTAAGTATTAACACTATACAGTATATGTTGGGATGTATGCCCTCTTAGACTACGTTTCTAATGTAAAAATCGAATGTTTTAATAAAAGAATTTATTTTCAGAAATTATTTATGAATTTACAATTTTATTTGTGCATAATTACGTTTGGAAAAGACCTATTGTGTTTAAGTAAGTGGTCCATGTGAATGGAGGTCTTTCACAGTAAAGTATAGATCATGAGTTACTTAACACATAAACTTTTGTTCTTAACCAATTGATGAGAATGGGAATCTCATCATGTCTAGGTTATTATGTTGTGAATTCTAAGTAGGAAATAGCTTACCTTTAGCCAGTGAGTAGTCCACTCACTTTATGACATAAGCGTATTTTGAATACGTAGAACAAGACCTATAGTAGTGGTTTCTAAAAGTACTATATGATAGAAACCTAGACTATTACCACTACAACGTGGATTAGTAATCTACGACTTGAGTGTGAGTTGGTGGTCTGACGAAGCTGGAAGCATATACTTTGATATGCTATAGTTGAGGTTCTATCGTAAGGCCAATATTCTTGCATGTTGGGTATGTGTGACTAGTTAGTTAAGACAAAAAATCTTGTACAAGATAGTTTCTATACTATATCGCCCCTTGCAGTTGTCTGAATGATCTAAATATCCAGAGCCTTGTGAAACATGACTTGGATGTTTGCTTTAGGGTAACTCCCTTGGAAAGCGGAAACAATTCAGGAAGTCATGGATCATTGGACTAGAGGCCTAAGGATGCTAGATGTCATTTAGAGAGGTGTTAGTACATTTCTTCCTCTCTAAATGTACGGCGATGTATAGATGGGTATATTAGTCATTACACTTGTAGGTCGGAGACTTTGCTAACGCAGCATTGTCTTTGGGATCAATATTTCCTTATACCGATATTATGAAATATTTAAAATGTAAAAAATAGCTATTTATATGGTAATGGTATTTTGGTCATTTTAGTAGCTAAGGTGGTGTGTCTTTTGGTCCCCAATATAGACCGTGAGTCCTAATTAAATACGGGCTAAGGAATTGATCTTAAATTAAATGAAATTTATTTTATTTAAGTAGCATGATTTAATTATTGGGCTAGAATAAAATAAAGGTCCATGGAGAGAGAATTAATTAAATTAGTTTAGTGGGCTAATTAATTATTCAGGGCTTTGGCCTAGTTTGAATAACTAGGGATTAACCTGGGACTAAATTGATTTAGGCTTATTTAATTGGACTGGTTTATTTGGGTTGAAAAAATTAATTATTTGTTGGGCCATTAAGTTGGTTCTAACTAGAATAATTAATTAAGTCTAAAAGGTTAAACTAAGAGTCCAATGGCCCAGTCCAGTTTAACCTAAGGTTTTATTTAGGTTAAACAGGAGGATTGGAAACAACTTTGAAAAAAAAACACACAATCTCTTAGACAGCTTCTTCTCTGTGGAAAATGCCAGGTGTTTCTCTCTCTTTCTCTTTCTCTCTCCAGAAAATTCCCTAGCCTGTTAGTTGTTCACCAAACAGTAGTTAGGCAAGCAATATACTGAAAGACCGAGAGTTCGGTGTTCACATACATGCAAAGACGGAGTAGGAGGCTTGCAGGAATCACACCAGAGGCTTCCACCAGCACACCTACCCCAATTGCGCACATTCCGGTCCAGCTACCTTTGAGAACCAGAATGAGAGGTAAAATTTTTAAAACCTTAGGATTGGGACATGGTACAATCGGCGCCGGCTAGGGCTGTCGGAGCCGACGCAACCGGCGTTGGCTGGCGCCTGCCTTGCCCTGGAATCCTTGTTCTTGTTTTTCCATTTTTTTTATGTTCGCTTCCGCTGCATGCCCTGTGTTTTCCCGCTTTCCGTGCCTTCAGTGTAGTAGAAATCTCATATCATGATTTCTTTAACACGGTGTTGTACTAGGGACTTTATCTAACAATTATATTACACAAACGTAAACAAAAGAAATTGTAAGATAAATAATGCCTTTTATTAAAATAAAATATGTCATATACAACGTACAAGTGATTGCCTTTACGGCTTAATACTAACACCTAGATAGGGCAGGATGTCGCCCCGTCCAAAGGATCAGGGGTCTTTATAACGAAGTACAAAAGAAAAAAAACTGCTAAATAAAATTAAAGGAATAATTTCATTACATTCGAAAGCAAAACTTATACAAGTCTGGAATATCAAAACTAACAAACGTCTCTTGAAATAAATTTAAAACATAAATAAATAAATAAATAAATTAGAGTTCATCTCCTAACGCTTCACCTTGCTCAATATAAGCAATCCCATAAAATCATAATATAAAAGGTGTGAGATTGACATCTCAGTAAGTCCCATGTGTGCAAGTGTCAATTGAAACCATTTCATGCATGTAGGTTTATCCAAATCACAAAATCGTGTTTACAAGTCAATTTCACCAGTAACAGTTATACCAAGGAGCCTTGCTTAATAAATCTAAAACAATTCACAATAAATCATCATTTCATCACATTCATAATTCATTAAATAGAGATTAGTAAATGAGTCAACAATATAGTAACACAATCCATATCATGGTTACCACTATGATAGTTTCTCAATGTATTCTTTCAACAATGGGCAGTGGGAGATTCATCCACTAGGTGAGATATTCCTCCATCTCTACATCCAACATTCCAATTGTCCAATCTGGATAAACAATGTCCACATTATAACACCCCGCTACCTAGGCCCAATAGGGCTGAGGATGTCACCCCATCCAAAAGACAAGGGGTCTTTTTAACTAGATCACACAAGCACAAATAAAACCAATACTTTAAAATTGAACCTATTACAACCTAAAAATTCATGAACAAATCCAAAATAAATTTAATACAATCGCCTCTCAAAGCAACACATAAAATAAATAAAATAAAGTCTTCAAGCAGGCAACAAATCTAGCTACTCATCTCCACAGTAGGATCAACCTGAAAACATGGCATAAAAAGTGATGAGATAAAAATCTCAATAAGTCCGTGTGTGCTTTGAGTATTTTAGGTAAAAAAGTTCATGAATGCAAGTTGTAAAAATTGCATAAGAGAAAGTGCTGGTAAGTAATAAATAAGGTTAAAAATAAAGAGTGGCGTTTTACTTTTCAAACCATACATGTACACAATAAATACAACAACTCAAATGGATAGCCATGGGTTACCACACGTTGGGCCCCATAACCATATAACGGTCAGAATGCCACACTTTGTGCAAACTGACAAAAAGATAGGTGTACGGCCTACCGGGTGAGATACTCCTCATTCTCAACACCCAAACTTACTGGTTGTCTACTCTGAAAGCACACAGTTCATATGACTGAAACTTGCTAGCTCGGACCGGAATGATCTACTGGACTGGCATCCTATTCGGGAAGGACTCACCCCTCAAAGGTGGCCACCTACGGAGGGACTTACCCTAACCATTCAAAGACTAGTCCTAATAGTCTATCCTTATTGAGTACTCAACGCTGTTTGTCCTACTTGGGAGAAAACTGATAAAACATTACTTTATTTGGAAATAGTAATTAATGGTTTCTAAAATTCTTGTCAAAGTTGGGTTTTAGAAAGAGTTTAATATTTGTGCAAAACTGCTTATTTAATTTTTAAATGATATGCTTGATTGAAATAAAAGGAAAACAGTCCTTAATTGCCTTTACAAAAATGAGTGTTCATACACTTCACATTTGGCTTGCTATAGAAACCTTTTGTCATCAAATAAATTTATACAGGAGCTTACATGATCCTTTGCTTAAGCAAATTCAAAATCTTCCAAAGCTGACCTAACCCCGTCTGGGGTAAACATAAACCATATGGTTATACTCAAGCCATTTTCTCTTTCATAAATAATCCTAGTTCAACTTATTACAATCATGACCCTAATGTCCTAAGCTTTAAGTCTAGGTGATAAAGGCTTTTATAAAATAAGTCTAGCTTGACAAGTTAAAATAACTAGTGATAAGTTAAAATAACTAGGGTTTGTAAAGTAATTACTAATAAGTTATAGGTTCAAATATTAAATCTTGAGTGTTGTTAATAAAAAAAATAAACTAGGGTTTAATTGATGAAGAATTCTAAGTCCTAGATGATATTATTAAATTGTCATTCTTAAATAATATTTTTAAAGTAAATATTAAATTATTGCATGCTAATCTCTTAATTAATAAATAATAGATAGAAAATAATTAATAATAAGTAAATTTAATAATAAATAAATTTTATTAAATATTGATTAATAGATAACAAATAAATATAATATTTATGAATATATGGCCTACAAGATCATTAATATTTTACCTATTATTATTTATATAAAATGTTTTATTTATTATTATTTTCATATATAAATATTTATATATTATTTTTAATAAAAGATATAATTTATTTGGCTAAAATATTACTATTTCATTTAATACTTCAATTCCAACACTTCCTAGGGTTTTCGAAATCTTTAAAGGAAAACATAGTATTAATTTTAGTTAACACAATATAATTGGCTAAATAAAATAACTTAGGATCAACAAGGTCATGATCATAATTTTCCTATTGCTAACTAGAATCATGAACATATTCTTCATCATCAAACAACAAACTATTCTATTCATGAATAAAGGCTTAAATCCATACTTACCATCACATGGCTAAATCTCTACTAAGCATAATCATACTCATGGCTTCAATGAAAATAAGAACATAACATCCTATTCACCAAAGGTGACATAATATCTAGCATGCTTAAACATTTATACTCACTTAAGGCATGAAGAACAAGCATCAATCCACAAGGAATTTCATAAGACTTAATCAAGATCAATCATTCTCATGCTTCAATCTCTACTCCTTCACACATATGCATATATCCAATCCCTAGTCATATTGTATCAACATCTAAGAGATATGACTTTAGAATTAAAGAGAAGGTTAAAGAGAAATACTTGGTTGATGACTATCTCGATGAAGATTTAAGGAGATCCACATGCTTGGAAGGCTTGAATCGTACAAGAGAAAAGAAAGAAAACAGCCATGGTTGTAGCAACCATTTCGGTAAAGAGAGAGAGAGAATATTAGTATGACATGTTAAAGATTGAAGGGAAGAAGGTGAACAAAAGTTGTTCTTGGTTACCTTGATGATGTTCTTGAGATTTCAAGGAAAATTCTAGTTTTTAATCGGATTGCAAATTTTTTGTTTTCGAGATTTGATGTTATAAAATCCAGAAATAGACTCTAGGGAGTATGTAGGCGTGTTCTGGAATTTTTGGGAGGGATTGGAGGTGTTTAGAGTAGTCTTAGGCTTAAAGAAAGGTGGTGTGTGTTCTTAGTGAAAATGGAAAGAATTGGAGAGAAAGTGCTGGACGAATTGTTGAAGGGGTTGGTCGAATGATTGAGGGATTTCTGTGATTTGATTTTCAGATTAGGGAGAAAAGGGAAATCTAGTTGTTTTGAAATTCAAATGGAGGAATTTATGGAGTGTTTTAAGGTAAAAGATATGGTAATGATGTTTGATTGATAGAGGTTCTTTAGAGCTACAATGGAGCCGGCTGGTTTGCTAAAATGAATAAGGGTTGAAGGAGCTATAAGGTTGGCTGAAATATTGAGTTCAATGGTGGGAGAATTTCTGGTTTTTGAAGCTTAATCCAAGGGTGTTTTTATGGAGCAATTGCTGAAATTTTTGAACTTCAATTGAAAGCTTGTTGGAGTAATTGAAGGAGGAATTAGAAGAGTGGCTATGTGGCCTAATCGTGTAAGATCAGTGGAGGGGGTAATGGAGTTTAGTCTATGGCTGAACAAAGGTTAACTCACAGAAGTTTGAGGTGATTTTCGGACAAGGCTTGAAGAGAGAGCAAGACTGGAATTTTTCTGGTTTGAGATTCGAATTATTTGCTGGAATTTGTTATGCAGTTTTTTTGGAATGTTTCAGTGGATTTGCAGAGAGTTTGGAGAGGTATTTAAGGGTCCTTTAAGGCTGGTTTCCAGCCTTCTTTATGGAGGAAAAGCATAGGTAATTTACTGGTTTGAAGGGTAGAAGAAATAGCTTTGATTTTGGACTACTATACATCGAAGCTGTCCAGAATTTTTTTCTGGTTTACACAGCCTTATGTAGTCCGGGTTTTGGCAAAGAATTTCAGTCTTCAAGCTGAATAAGTTGGCCATTTTTTTGGTAGCATTTGAGTAAAAAAGATGGTTGAAATTTTTGAAGACTAGGCTGTCCAAGAACCTCGAAAAATTTCAGATTTCTTCCATGAAGAAGATGAACACTATGGAGTGGAGTTTGAAGGTTCAACCATGGAGATTAATTCTCTTTGGAACCTTCTTTAACTCCTTCCCTATTTTTAGCCAAAACTCTAACCTCTAAGAGCCATTTTCGAAATTCCAAGGCCCATAAACCTTGCTGAATTTTCTGGAATTAAAATATGGATTTGGATAAATTGAACAAACTTAATTGGTAAAGAATTTAAGGTAAGCTAGGGAATAAAATGACATGAATCCCTTAAGAATTCTTTTAGGGCATAAGAATAGGATTAGGGCATTCCTTTCATGTCTCCCCTAGGACAACTCTCCTATTGTTACTTATGGAATGTAAGGGACGAAAATCCACCCTTAAATTAAAATAATCATGACAAAAACTTAAATGATAGAATTTGAACTCAAGACCTTAGAGATTAATTTCAAAGCTCTAACAACTGAACCACAACAACTCTTGTTCTTATTTTCTCTCTTAAATATTCTAACTATTTAATCCTTAAGCTATCTTCCTATTTTGACTTCAAGCAAAAATTACCATTTTACCTTTCCTACCCAATAATCATAACTAAGTCGTCTAGACTATAAATCATAATTCTAAAGCACATAAAAATTATTCAAAAGTATATATATTCATGTAAGAAAATATGATATGCATCCCGACCCCCTTACTCTAGGGTTGGATTTAGGTGGGGTTTCACACACATGGACCAATATGCTAGCGCGGACGGCCTAACTATGTAGTATTGTCACCACTCCGAGTTGTGTTCATCTTCTGGAGGTGGCTTCCTGCCAGAAGACTCACTCTTACTCTTTAAACCTAGTACTACTAGCCTACACTCGAAGAGTACTCAATGCTCCCCGATTAGGGGTAGAATCATTTTTCTTTTTTCGAATGTCTTTGATTAGTTTGATTGTAAAACGTGGTTTTTGTAATAGTATTTTCAAATCGTTTGACAATAGTGTAAGAAATCCTTTTTTAGTTTGAATAATTAAAATTTAGTAAATTCATTTTGAAAAAAAAACGTCCACGTTTCCAATCCAAGTATCACAACAATCCAGTATAGCTCATCATTTTTAGTCAAGTCTCAATCCTTGTGTCAAAATATCATATTGACATCAATTCCAAATAACATTGTAAAAATTGCTTGCAAACAAGTAGCGTTTATCAAAATAGTTATGCAGGGACTTACTTGGATAGATCATAGCTAGATCTAACTCAATCAATTGCTCTTATTTCCACTCCTTCCTTATCTAGAGCAAATAATCCCACAATTAGGATTTAATCATTCCATCCATTAATTCATACAATATGACTCTCCATGATCTCTTTAATCGCCTAAGTAATCCATAGTATCTAAGGACTTTTATTCATTAAATCACATGTATAACTTCCCTTTACCATTCTATTAATCATAACCATGCATTGATCTAGATCAACTCACTATATGACAACTCCTATATTCAATTAACATAAAATCATCATAAACAGTCCCATAAATATTTAAAGATCTCATCTTTGTCTATTTAGCATAGATCTAGATTCATCATGACAAGATATATCAATGTCCTATCTCATACATGCTTTGTCTATGGCTTACATCAACATATTCATCAATCTAATTTATTCCTACTTTCATGCTAGACTCCATAAGGATCCTTAAGCCAATATTTTAAAGTTTAAGACCATTTAAATCAGTAAAGATAGGATCTTGATTACCTCTTAGTGATTTAGACTTAAAACACAGCAACTCCTTATTGACTAGCTTGAGTTCAATCGACAGTTGGAGAGTTTGGTCCCCTTGGATGACCTTGATCAAGACTCACCAAGGAAGGGATAAAATCAGTCCCTTATGGACATGATTTAAGGAAGAAAAAAATGGAAAAGAATGGAGTAAGAGATGAATAGAAGAGTTGAAGATAAATTACCTTGTAGAGAGTTTCGGTTTTGGCTTTGTTTTTGGGGTAAGCTGGCCGAATTTTGGAGCAGGTTAAATACTGGTTTTTTCATGAGTTTGAGGGGCTAAAAGGGTGGGGATTTTCGTGGTTTTCTGGATAGAAAATTTTAGGGTTTGGTGTTTAGGTATTTGGAGGAGTTCTACCTTGATATGCAGTCTTGATTACAAGAGAAAAGTTGGACAACTTGGGTTCTTCTATAGGTGCCGAAATTAGACAAAAGCTTAGGGCTGATTGCTGCTGTAGTTTTGCAGCTTAGGATGGCCAAAATTTTGGACAGGAAGTGGGAGGAAAATTTGGATAGAATGAGAGAAGAAATCTGGTTTGGTCTCTATAGTTGTGAAAACAAGAGAAGGAAAAGAAGTCTTTGTGTAGCTGTATTTTGCTCACTAGTTGGAGGAGTTTTTGTGCAGGTTTTTGCTGAAAATTTCATGCAGAATAGGGATGGTTTTGGCTGAAATTCTGAAGGAATTGGAGGGGAATTTCTGGGTTTTTTTTTTATGGGTAAAACAAAGTCCCAGTTGGTTAAGGTTTTCTTGATTAACCCTAGCTAGGTTTTGGAGAGTTTTAGTTGAACTATATTTGCTCTAAGTGTGGCGGCAGCTTGGAGGAAATTTTCTAGAAAAATATGTGAAGAAATTAGGTTATCTATTTAGGAAATACTTTAATTAATTCTCTATTTTAATTTGAGTAATTTTTAAATAGCTAATAAATAATTATATTGTAAAGAAAATTCTGGTTTCCTAATTCCTTGAAGCTACCGAAATCTTCTTCCTTTTTCTTCCTAAATTTTCAAAAATCATCATCTTATCCAAGAGATAAATACTTCATTTAAAATCTAAATTTTATCCTTTTATTTCTTTTTTTTAAAAAAATTATCTAAAGAAAATTAAAATATGGAGATTTATCTCTTAAAAGTGGCGACTACTACATTAAAACCGATTGTATATATATTCCTATATTCTATCTCCTAGTATATTACCTAGATATAGCTTTCAAAAATCTAGATTAGTAATCTTTAAAATTCTCTAAAAGATTATAATAAGATTTTAGGAACAAAAATTTAATTTACTCTCAAATATTTTACAAAATAATTTCCAAGATAAATTACATTCCTAATTTTTAGGAAATTGGTTTCCAAGGCAGTGGCAACCTTAGGGTGTTTCGGCTAAGTGAAAAAAAGTCAGGGAAGAAGAAAACAAAAGAAAGGAAAGAATTTAAAGTAGCTAGGAATCGAACTCAAGCTCACCAAGAATTAATTTCCAAGCTTTATGTTAGTGTTGCGCCCTAGAGGCAATCACTTGTACATTGTATATGACACATTTTCTTTTAATAAAAGACATTATTTATCTTACAGTTTCTTTTGTTTACTTTAAGTAATATAACTGTTCGATAAAGTCCCTAGCACAACACTGTGTTAAGGAAATCATGATATGAGATTCCTACTACACTTGATGGTGTTGGTACTTAAATAGTCCCTAGTCATAGTATTAATGAGATAGGATATCATTAATGCATTGAGACTAGCATGTGTTAGACTTTCTGATTTGATCAGGCGGTGGTTCTCATAACCGTGAGTATTGAGATACTCAAAGTTAACACATGGATGCTTGTTAATGGAACAAGTTCATTGGATGACCTAGCTTTGAGATAATCACATGGATAACTATTTAGTGCCAGTGATATAATCTCAATATAGAAAACGTGTAAGTATTCTTAGACTTGAGATCTCCAAGGTACTTTGTTTGCCGAGCTTTGTACTTTGATTCTAATCTCCGGAGCTTGATCGAGGGCCACCTATGGGATGGATATTGGGTACATTGTGAGGTAAACGAAAGTAGTTGAGAGGGTCAATAAAGGATTCACCATTCCTAATAGTAGGGGCAAATATCTCACGACCACTTGTAGGAATTACTACTCGAAAAGTCCTTGGACAAGGCGATTGCGTATTGGAAATAGTTCCAATTGATACACATCTAAAGTAATGGGTTCCTGGTACAAGTACAATTGTATTCGGGCTAGAATTATTTCTAGAGGGAGTTGGCACTAATTCCGTACTCCAAACCGAATGAGATATTGTATGGTAAAAGGAGTTAATTGCACTAAAGTTTGTTATTGAAGGGTTCATGTGAAGCCATTAGACTTCCTGGACTCTTGGGTGGTCATGATGTGTTGCTAGATACCGCTCATGATTTGGGAATGTGGGTTTATTAATTGATGAATTAATAAACCAATCTTGATTAGAATTAATAGGATTAATTCTAATTAATTATGGATTATTAATCTCAAAGACGTTTGGATTAATTCATATTCTCTACCAATTGATTGGGAAACCTAATAGGTCACACACAATGGAGGATTATATACTCAAGATGTTATTTAATAACATAGTGGAGTTAATTGAGAGAAAGAGAAGTTGTTGTGGACAAATTATAATTAGTTATAATTTGGGGCCCAAGTTGTAATTATGAGAACTTGATGTTTCCGATCACAATTAGGGAATTCTAATAGGATTAGAATTCTCAGTTTTGGAAAGGGAATTTCATGTGATATATAGTAGATATAACACACAAAAACCCTAACTGATGAGACACACGAAATCCCCAGCCAAGTCACACGTTTTCCCCTTCTTCTCTCTCCTTCTTGTTTTGCTGAAAACAAGAGAACCCTAGCCGCCATTATTGTTTCTGCTAGTACAGAAATTTTGGTGCTTGAGTATTTCACTGTGTGGATTACTGTTAGAGATAATCTCACACTGTGATTATAGTGGTTAGACGTTCAACTTACGTGGAGGTTGATCACGAGGATTGCTGGATCATGCCTCAACTCGAAGAAGAAAATTTTGTTCTTCGAACAATCACCTAAAGGTAAAAGGCTGTTACCTTTTGTCTCTTTATGTCTTGTTTTCCACATATAGACAGGTCTTGGGAGGGTATCTTGTTTTATTTTTCGCTGCGCCGTATACGATATGAGCCCGAGATACCTAACACTTTATCCACTAATCCATACTAATTCTTGGTAAATATTCTCCTAATAAATCTCCTTGATTCCTACTCACTTGTTCCATCCCTTTTTCTAATAAATTCTCCTCAATAAAATAAAACTCAACTAACTCAAATAATATAACTACTTCAAGAGCAAATTAATTCACGCAACAACAACTGATATTTTCATGAAAGTAGTTCAAATCATTAAAATTAGTATAAAATACTGTGACATGCATGATTTTTCCCCATATACTAAAGGTGGTCTAATACAGGGTATTACAGATTTTGCCCCTAAATGGGGGGCGTTGAGTACTCAGTAGGAGTAGGCTAGTGGTACTAGTCTTGAAGTGTAAGAATGAGTCTTTTGTCAGAAGGTCACCTCCAGAAGATGAACTCAACTTGGAGAGGCGACAATATTGAAGATTTATAGGGGAAGCAAAGAACACAGCGAAAGGCAAACTGAAGAACAAAAAAACGTCGGCGGTTTCCAGACCAGAGCCGGCGTCGGTCCCGTCTGCCTCAACCGACGTCGGTCCGGTTTGTCCAGGCTCTGGGAGGGAAAAAAATTTACCTCTTCTTCTTGTTCTTAAAGTTGACTAGATCAGAATATGTGGAACCGAGGTAGGTGTGCTGGTAGAAACCTCTAGTGCAATTCCTGCAAGTCTCCTACTACATCTATGGATATATATGAATGCCAAATATCCTCTTGATCTTCCAGTATATGGCCTACCTAATCTATGTTTGGTGAACAACTCAAAAGACTAAGGAATTTTTCCAAAGAGAAAAAGCTGTCACTTTTTCCTTTCTCTTAGAGAAGAAGATGAAAAAAAATGTCCATCTTTATTCTCCTGTTTAACCTAAATAAAACCCTAGGTTAAGCTAAGTTTTTAATTTAGCCTATTGGTCTCTTAGTTTAGCCTCTTGGACCAAATTAATTATTCTAATTAGAACCAAATAAATGACCCAATAAATAATTAATTTTCCAGTCTAATTAACAAGCCTATAGTAGTTTAGCCCTAGGTTAATCTTTAATTATTCAAATTGGGCCAAAACCCTGAATTATTAATTAACCTACCAAACTAATTTGATTAATTCTCTCTCTCTCTGTGGACCTTTATTTTATTCTAGCCCAATAATTAAATCAGGCTACTTAAATAAAATAAATTCAATTTAATTTAAGACTAATTCCTTAGCCTGTATATAATTAGGACTTATAGTCTATACTGGGGACCAAGAGATACACCGCCTTGGCTAATAAAATGACCAAAATACTATTGCCATATAAATAGTTATGTTTTGCATTTTAAATATTTTCTAATATCACTATAAGGAAATATTGACCCCAAGGATAATGTTGCGTTAGCAAAGTCTCCGACCTACAGGTGAAATGACTAAAATACCACTCTTTACATCACCGTGCATTAGAGAAGAAGAAATGTACTAACACCTCTCTAAATGACATCTACCATCCTAGGCTTCTAGTCCAATGATTCATGACTTCTTGGATTGTTTCCGCTTTTCAAGGGAGCAACCCTAAAGCAAACATCCAAGTCATGTTTCTTAGGGCCCTGGATATTTAGATCATTCAGATAACCACAAGAGGTGATATAGTATAGAAACTATCTTGTACAAGTATGTCTTAACTAATTAGTCACATATACCCAACATGTAAGTATATGGGTCCTACGATAAAACCTCAACTAAAGCATATCAAAGTACATGCTTCCAGTTTCGTCAGACCACTAACTCATACTCAAGTCATAGAGTACTAGTCCACGCTGTAGCAGTAGTAGTCTAGGTTTCTACCATATAGTACTTTAAGAATCCACTACTATAGGTCCTATTCTACGTATTCGAAATACGCTTATGTCATGAAGTGAGTGGACTACTCACTGACTAAAGATAAGCCAATCCCCATTTGGAATTCATAACAAAATAACCTAGACATGATGAGATTCCCATTCTCATCAATTTGTTAAGAACAAACGTTTATGTGTTAAGTAACCTGTGATCCATACATTTTTGTGAAAGACCACCATTCACATGGACCACTTACTTAAACATAATGGGTCTCTTCCAAACGTAATTGTGCACAAATAAAATGTAAATTCACAAATAACTTCTGAGAATATATTATTTTATTAAAACATTCGATGTTTTACATCAGAAACCTAGTCTAAGAGGGCATATTTCCCAACAAGTACTACATAGTCAGGCTGTCCAAACTAGCATATTGATCCATGTGGACATTGTTTATCCAGATTGGACAACTAGAGTATTGGGTGTGGAGATGGATGAGTATCTCACCCTAGTGGAAGGATTCCCCACTGCCCATTATTGAAAGAATATATTGGGACGCTAACATATTGGTAACCATGATATGTATTATGATACTATTGTTTGAATCATTGTTAATCCCTACTTAATGAGTTATGAATATGATGAAATGATAATTTATTGTGAACTATTTTGAATTCATTGAGTAAGACTCCTTTGTGTAACTGTTATTGGTGAAATTGACTTGTAAACACGATTTTGTGATTTTGGATAAACTTGCATGCACGAAATAGTTGTATCTGATATTTGCACACACGAGACTTACTGAGATGCCAATCTCACACCTTTTTATATCATGATTTCAGGGGAGTGCTTACACTGAGCAGGTTGAAGCAATAAGAGATTATCTTCCATTTATATTATTTTATTTTGATTTGTATTTCTTTCAAGAGATGTTTGTTAGTTTTGAATGTTTAGACTTGTATAAGTTTTTACCTTCGGTTGTAATAAGATTTCCACACTATTTTATTTAGATGTTTTCCTTGTGTACCTCATTATAAAGATCCCTAGTCCTTTAGATGGGGCGACATCCCACCCAATCTAGGTATGTAGGTAGTGGGGTGTTACAAAAGAACTAACAAGAAGAGTTCGAGACGACCAACATTTCGTTTGGAAGATCAAGGGAACATATGGAAAAGGAATGGAGGTCAAATGAGCAAGGGTTGGAGTGCATCAAAACCAGAGAGGCTACCCAGAGCTGACCCAGTGCTAGCTCAGATCGACCGACTAGGCGCCGACTGCAATCTACAAAAATTCTTCAATTTTTAATGCAGGTACTGTTCTAACAGAACAGACCCGGTGCCTTTCCTAGCAACCAGAACTATCACCATCTATGGACTGGTTAAGTCCCATTTTTTTTTGTTCCGACTTTTGTGCACGAGAACTGTTCCTCTAGATTAGATCTGACGCCATCCCCAAGAGACCTACCTGGCACCAACCCTATTTTGGAACCCGAACCCCTGACATTTTTCAGCTATTTTGGGGTCAAGGTATCTATATATATGCTCTTATAACCATTGTAAACATAACCTTTGTAGGCATATGAAATTATGAGAGTTTAATAACTCTTTGAAAGCTTTTGAGAGGGTGATCCTCTTGGGTGATACCCATAAACATCAAGACTAAATCAAAGGACTTAGTCCCACCTTTGATCTTGTCTCTAAATCTTAAGAGATAATCTAAACTTCATATGTATTCTTATGTGCTAGGTCGTCTAGTGGGTTTGATAGGATTGAGTTAGGTGCATTCAAATTCCTATTCTTAGTGTTCTAATCTCTAGTTGGATTAAGGTGTTAAGGTGTCTTTGAAGTATGATAGATTCACATTATTACAAGAGTGTTAATTTCTTTGCATTTTGGTGTTCTTGTGAGTAAGTTTGTTAGGGTTCTTGTTTTGATTTCAATCCACATTTTTAGAGCTTCCTAAGATCATATCAAGTGGTATCAGAGTGCTTGCATTGTGTTGATTCTAATCAACCAACTTTCTTTGGGCTAAGGTACAATCTTCTTCAAGATCTAGTGATTTTTAAATTTTCGTCACTTTTTCTCTTGCTATTTTTGGGTGTCAAAAACTTGAAATTGTGCTATAGAAATGTTGTAAATTTGACCCTATGTGATATATTGATGTTTGAGGAGTCATTTGGTGTAAACATTTATTGATTTGGGGCCAAAACCAAGCTGAAATTTGCTATACAACATTGAGTTACGAGATTACATTCAATATTTTTG
The DNA here is from genome assembly GCA_026120185.1 of Voacanga thouarsii. NCBI lineage: Eukaryota > Viridiplantae > Streptophyta > Magnoliopsida > Gentianales > Apocynaceae > Voacanga > Voacanga thouarsii. The sequence continues at coordinate 67,488 of JANUWF010001079.1, read as the reverse complement.
ATATATTATCTCAATGAATTATTAATGCTCATATTTGACTACCAAAGCTTCCATTCATGAAGTATGATGACTAATTTGTTCAGTAAAAAGCATATAAGTGATTGTTAATTGCTAATTTGTTCTTGAGGTTTTTGATAGCATCACCAAGTTTAACAGCTCTTGAAATCCATGCATTTTCCTTGTTGCACACCAAGTGTTTGATAAATTGCCTTTAAGACACATTTCTTTCTTCTTTCTTAGAATTTAGTTGACTAGTAGAACTAAATCCTTTGAAGTGGGAAAGAGTTGGGAAGAACTTGAGTGTGGAATTGAAAATTTGAAAAAGGTAAGAGAGTGAGCTCATTTTATAAAAGCCAAGAAGAGTGCAAAACGAGTGAAGAGTGACCACTAAAATCGAATGTAAACATGTGAGGGAGTGAAGTGAGAATTCTCTTGTATTTTCTACTTATATTTTGGGGTATTTCTTTTGAAAGAAAACTTCACAATAGCTAGTTGGAGTGAAAGTGAAGGGTATAACTATGATAAGGAGTCTTGCTATTGTGAGAGTAGTTATGGGGAATATATTGAACATGAGCAAGAATATGATGAGGATTATTATGAGAGCATGGAATATATGGATGAACATGATGAGAGGCCAAGTACAAGTGGAAGGGAGTACAATAGCTATGAAGGAGACTTAGGGGAAAGTGATCAAGAATGTGAGAACTTGAGTCATATGGAAGATTGGAATAGGGAGAGTGAAAATAATGGAGAATCTTATTCGAGTGGGGAAGGATATGGTTATTTTGAGGAACAAAATTGGGAATATGAAGAAGAAAGACATGGGAGTGAGAAATATTAGAATGAGGAAGTTTATGTGGGAGGAGCACAAAAAACAACAAAGTATGGGGAGTAAAAGAACTTGAGGGAGAGTGAGTGCAAAATGTGTGGGAGTTTTGAGAACACTTGCTATGATTGTCCAAAAAAAGTTAAACAAAAAGGAAGGAATATAGTGCATAAGACGCCGGAAGTAGAGGTGCATGAGAGGAAAAGCTATAATTGTTACAATAGTATAAGAGGATTGACTTGTGAGATTTGTTGTTACAATAATTGTTATAAAGATTGATTGTGCAAATAAATTGGAATATGAAAGATTTTATGAGGTGCACAATTGCAAAGGAGAGAGACAAATTTAGAAGCAAAAAGCTAGACTTGAGACCAAAGTGGCCAAGAAAAATGTTGTAGATGTTAATGAGCCAAGAAGGGCAAGAAATGAAGAAAAGGTTGAGATGGTTGAGCAAGATGAATTACATAGCTTTGAAAAGAAGGAAAAGCTAGAAAATCAAGCTAAAGGCCAAGAAATGCTCGATCAAAATAATGAAGTAGTGCACAAAGAAGTTGAGGAAAATGTTGATGAAATTGATGAGGAGCTTAGTGGTAATGATAAAGAAGAAGATGTGGAACCATTGAATTCAACAAATGGGGTGACTAAGAAATTTTACAACATTTTATTCTTTCTAGAGGATGAATCAAACCTATTAGGAATGTTAGAGGAGAATAAGCAAAAAGGAGTAGAATATGATGAAAAGTAAATACATTCAAAGAATGAGGTAGAGGGGGAGCAAATGCATGCTATGGATGAAAGATCCCCAAGTGCTTCAAATACTCATAAAGTGGGAGAAAGCTCACATTCACAAGAGGAGAAAAAGATGAGTTAGCTAGAGGTGGTGCAAATGAAAATGAGTGAAACTAGTAAAAATGAAGCATCTAGTTCAACTTCACAAAATGACACCAAATCTAGTGGAGGAAACAGAGTGGATGGAAGAGATGGGGATATACTTGAGAAACCATGTGCATTGATTCGAGTAGCAATGGAAGGTGAAAATACTTGTGAGGGTGTGGAAGAAGGAGAAAATTCGCAAAGAGAGAATATATTTTTTTTTCAAGGTGTCTAATCAAGCAAAAACCATGTAGTGTCCTTATTGATGGAAGGAGTTGTAAAAAAGTGATTAGTGCTACATTGCTAGAAGAGTTAGGAATAAAAACCTTGAAACACCTTAAACGCTACAAGTTACAATGGTTGAACAATTGTGGGGAGGTGAAGGTGAACAAACAAGCTAAGGTTGCCATTGATATGGGGAAGTATATGGATGAAGTGGTTTGTAATGTATTTCCTATACATATAGGGCATATTTTGTCTAGAAGACCTTGGATGTTTGATAGAGATGTGGTCCATGAGGGGAAGAGGAAAACTTATTCTTTGAGAAAAGATGAAAAGAAAATCACTCTACTTCCCTTATCCCCTAGTGAGGTTTTGAGAGATCAAAACATATTGAGGGAGGAAGATAAAAAGAGAAAAGAACAAAATGAGAGGGAAAAACAGGAGCAAGAGAGGAGAGAAAATGAGAGAGAACAAAAGAAGAAAATGAGAGGTTAGAGCTCCAAGTGCAAGCAAAAACAAGGGAGGAGAGAGAACACATGAGGGAGTAGGGAGGTAAAATAAGAGTGCCAACTTGGGTTTGGAGAGGTGAAAATAACAAGAGGAAAAAAAAGAGCGAGGAAAGGTGAGAGTGAAAAATTGTGTTGAGAAGAGAGGAAATAAGGCAGGAGTTATCGAGCAAAACCTAAAATTTTACTTTTACATACAAACTCTTATTTGAATTCTTATGCAGGGAAATCTGTACAAGTAACAAGGTACATTGATTCGAGGAAGAATCATTCCAAAGAAGGGGGAAATGATAGGAATATGTCCATGCAACAAGACATATCTAAAGAAGGAGGATGGAAAGTTAAAACTTGCTTCAAATCTCCATGGGAACATTGAACATTCAAGAAGTTTTGGGAGGATTTTCAAGCCGTCCAAGCATACAAGCCAAGAGCCAAAAAGATTGTCAAGAGATAGGTAGTGAATGGAGCTGTAAATGGAACATAAAAGGAGCAACATTCTAAGTGGAGAATCAAGCCAACATTGAAACAAGGATAGAAGAACCAAAGAACTAATAAGATGTCCAACATTTCATTTGGAAGATTAAGGGATGTGAAACCCCAGTCAAAACTAACCTTAGAATGAGGGGGTTGGGATGCATATCATATTTTATTGCATGTTTAAATATATTTTTATATGATTTTATGTGCTTTGGATTGGTGTTTTATAGTCTAGAGGGCTTAATTATGTTTATTGAGTAAGAAGGGTAAAATGGTAATTTTTGCTTGAGGTGAAAATATGGAGATAGCTTGAGGATTAAATAGGAAAAATATTTTAGAGAGAAATTAAGAACAAGAGTTGTTGTGGTTTAGTGGTTAGAGTTTTGGAATTAATTCTTGAAGTCTTGGGTTCAAATTCCATCATTGAAGTTTTAGCATGATTAAATTTTACTTTTGATTGGGAAGGTTGTATTTTCGACATTGAGTGCTCTAGAGAAGGGTAAAGGTGATGTCCTAGAAGAGATATGATAGGAGTACCCTAATCCAACTCTTGTTCCCTACAAAAATTCCTAAGGGAATTCATACCCTTGTACCCCCTCTTTTCGGTCACCATTAAGCTTCTTCAACCAGCTTTCATCCAGCAAAAACACTGAGCAACAATCGACTATTACAGCTTCCAAAAAGCTCTCCATTGATCAAAGATCTTCTTGCCATATTTTGTTTCTAAATTTGATTCCCAAAAACATTCTTTTAGAATTTCAACAACCAGCCTTTCCTTTTCCTTTCAAACAAGAAAAATCATCTACCAAAACCACTCAAACAATTCGGCCACTACGATCCCACAGAATTTCGGCAGCCTCAATCAAAATCTCTCCATTCTCTTTAAACATCAAGCACACATAGAACACCAAGAACACCTACTAGTTTCATACGCCTAATACCACTCCAAACCACTTCAATCTTCTTCAAAAAAATTCCAAATTTCATCTATTCACTACCGTGAATCCATCCATATCACTTTTAACATCAAACTCCAAAATTCAACTCTCTCTCTTGGATAAAAAACCAACATTTTTGTGAAGGCTCAAGAACACCTTCAAGGGAAGCTTGTTTAATCAACTTCATCTCCACTAATCCTCAATCTCTAATAAATATATATGTGTATAAGCATGCTAATGGACTCTCTTCTCTCTCTCTCTCTCTCTCTCTCTCTCTCGCCGGATACACCTCTCTCTTGGCCGAATGATTTCTTCAACAATGGCCATGCTTTCTTCATCTCTCTTGGACGAATCTAGTCTCCTAGGAGTTGAGATCCATTCAAAACTCCTTCAAGGTACTCATCAATCAAGTAAGTCCCTTCAACTCTCTTTTTAAATTCTAGATTCATGTCTCTAGTGTGATATTGAAAGAAGATGGATTATGTTTGAGGTTTGAGCATGTACTGTTGTGAGGAGTTGAGATTGAAACATGAATAAATGTGTGTATATGATGGAGATGGGATTGATGCATGAGTTGATTGTCTTGGTTGATTGTGTGATGTTTTTAGGGTTTAGTGCATGTCTCCATTTCATGAGTCATATTTGTGTTCAAGCATGTTAGAGATTATGTCACATTTGGTGAATATGATTTATATTCAAGTATGATTGTTAAAGCCATGAGTATGTTTATGCTAGTAGAGGTTGGATCATATCTTGGTAAATTTAGATCTATGCCTTTATTCATGATTTGGATAATTTGATGAATTGAAGTGGAGTGTATGTTCATGATTGTGATTAGCAAGTGGAAATATGATCATGATCTAGTTGTCCCTAAGCTAATTTTATTTCATCAATAAAATATTTAATATTATAATTTTTTGCTAGTAAATTCGAAAACCCTAGGAAGGTAGACTTGGATTATTATATATAATAAGGATATTTTAGTCAAATAAATGATAGCTTTTATTTCAAGAAATAAAATATATAGATGTTATATATAATAATAATATCAAATAAAGCCTTTTATATAAATAATCATAATAAGTAAAATATTAATTTTGTAAGTCTTATATTCATAAATACCATTAAAATTTATTATCTTTTAATCAAAACTTGTTAAAATTTATTTATTATCTTCCAATCAAGACCTATTAAAATTTATTTTCAACTAGTTTTAGTCATCAATTATTTTCAAACAATTAATTATTAATAAATTATTATTTTACCTAATACCACCTAGGACTCTTCATCAAATAAACTCTAATTTATTCTTAGCAAGATTTAAACCTTCAACTTAATAGTACCTATTTCCCAAAACCCTAATCACTTTAATGTCAAACTAGACTTAGCTTATAAACCCTTTTTATTTATTATCTGGCTTTAAAGCTTGGGACACTAGGATCATGGTTATAGTGAGTTGAGCTAGTTTTATTTGTGAAAGTGGATTTTAGCTTGAGATTAATTATGGCTTGTATTTACCCCAGGTGGGGTTAGGTCAGCTGTTGAAGACCTTTATTTTATCTCAAGCTAAGGATCAGGTATGCTCCTGCATAAAACCTGTTTGATGCAAAATGTTTATTATGGCAAGCCAAATGTAGAGTGCATGGACACTCATTTCTGTAAAGGCAATTGAGGATTGTCTTCTATCTTATTTCTGTCAAACAAATTATTTGAAAATTAATAAGCAGATTTACTCAAACTCAAAACTCTTTCTAAAACTGATTTTGACAAAGACTTTGGAAACCCTTAATTACCATTTTCAAGTGGAACTATGTTTTGTTCCTTTTTCCCCGAGTGGGGTAAGTTACGTTGAGTACTCAATAAGGGTGGACTGCTAGGACTAGTCTTTGAAGGGTTAGGATGAGTCTCTCATTAGGTGGCCACCTCTGAGGGGTAAGTCCTTCCTGGATAGGATGATAGTCCAGTAGGTCGTGCCGGTCCGAGCTAGTAGTTTTTTAGTCAAGTGACTATGTGTTGCCGGAATGGACAACCGGTTGTTATTTGGGTATAGAGAAAGAGGAGTATCTTGCCCGGTAGGCCGATCACCTATCTTTTGTCAGTCTGCACAAAGTGTGGCATTCTAACTAGTTATGGGGCCCAACGTGTGGTAACCCATGACCACTTTTGAGTGGTTGATTTTATTGTATCTGTATGGTTGGAAAAGCCAAAACACCACTCTTGATTTTGACTATTGTTTATTGCTTGTCAGTATTTTTCTTATGAAGATTTTATACTTTGCATTCACGAACTGTTTTCACTGGACACTTAAAGCACACATGGACTTATTGAGATTTTTGTCTTATCACGCATTTTACTATGATTTCAGGTTGATCCTGCTGTAGGGATGAATAGCTAGTTATTGCCTGCCTTGGAAGAAATGTTATTATTTATTTTTATATAATGCTTTGGGAGTTGAGAGTGAATAATTTTATTCTGGATTTGTTTTTGAATTCTTGGGATGTAATAAGATTTAAGTTTAAATTATTGTTTTTATTCCAATATATTAATTGTGTGTCCTAGTTATAAAGACCCCTTATCCTTTGGACGGGGTGACACCCCCGGCCTTGTTGGGCTTAGGTAGTGGGGTGTTACAAGGGAACACATAGAAAAGGAATGGAGGTCAAATGAGCATAGGTTGGAGTGCATCAAAACTAGAGAGGCTACCTAGAGCTAACCCGGCACCGGCCCAAATCGACTAACTAGGCACCGACTGTGATCTGCAAAAATTCTTAAATTTTTGACACAGGTACTGTTCCAACAGAATAGACTCGGTGCTAGCCCTAGCAACCAGAACCAACATCGGCTGTGGACTAGTTAAGTCATTTATTTTTTTGTTCCGACCTTTGTGCACGAGAACTATTCCTCCAAATTGGACGTAGGAGACCTACCCAGCATTGGCCCTGTTTTGGAACCTGAACCCCTGACGTTTTTTAGTTATTTTAAGGTCATTTTATAATATTTAAAAAGTAATTTAGGTCAAGACTGTTTGGATTTGTGCACTCCTAAACACGAAAAACATCCACGAATCCTTATCGAGAACCCAAGTAAACAATGAAGAAAATCTAAAGGTTTACAGAATTACCTCTGTTTGGCATAATCGAGATCTTTCAATTTTGATTGTGCTGTTGTACGTGCAACCCAAATGATCACCAGACACTGCAGTGTTGATGCATTTAGACTTGGGTATAAAAATTATACAAAATTAAGCACATTCCCAATTAAGTTCAAATTAAAATGTTAAACCCAAATCACACATATGAGCAAGCGTACTTATAATTAACTGAGCATAGGGTTACAACAAGTGTAGATTCTCAAGGAACAAGTAGACATTAATTACCCTTTTTTCATTGTTTAACCGACTCGATAAAGTGAAAAACAAATAAAAAGAAAATTAAAAAGAAAATAAAAATAAAAATAAAAATATGTATATGTCAAGGATGTAGATTTATGTAACTCAAGCCATTATTTAGACAAACATGATCTTAAAGAACTTAACCATTATCATAACCAATCATTCTCTTAGCACCATAAAGGATGAAGGTAGACTCACTTTCATGGTCAATCCATGAAATCACTATCTTCTAGATAAATTAGAATCACTTGGTCCGTCTCAACTAATTCATCAAAAAGACGCATTAAACACAATCCTTAATTAAATTCCCTTGGTCTCGGTGAATTTAGAACATGAAATTAATCAATGAACCCTTGGTCTCGGAAGACATCAATTAATCTTCAATTACCAGTTCTTAAACAATCAACCCCCTTTGGTCCTGCAAGTCAATTGCCAACAGAATATGAAATTAATAAATTGAAACACCCATCAACCCCCTTTGGTCCAGCAAGTCAATGGATAAAATCAACTAACTAATCTCGTAATAAGCATAAGTAATTGAATACCAAGAATAATAACCAATTAATCAAAAGATCAAATAACTCTAGAAATCATGAATATCTAAAACAATGTCGAATTACAATAAAACAATTAACATATCATTGTTCAAGAAAAAGAAAACAAAGTAAAAGAAAGAACTCATAGACAAGCTTCCTTCTTCTTCATTTGAAAACCTTCTTGTACAACCCTCCTTGAACTTTGAAGAATTCTCCTTGGATTGAGTGATTTTCTATGATAATCAATGAATTCCCCTATTTTCCCTTGTGTTTTCCATCTATTTATAGGTTTAAGAGGTGCCTAAACTCGTAGGTATAAAGTTCTTGGTCGAGTAGAAGTTGGAAGCTGCTAAAACTCTTCAGATTTCCAAAAATGCGTAAAAAGATCGCAGCACCGCCTCAGGGATAGACCACAGCTGGCGCCGTCTTGGTCCTTCAGAGCCGGCGCCGCCTTGGTTCTGTTTCTCCACTCTTCCGCCAAATTTTCTCCGAATTTTGTGCATACGTTCTAGAGTATAGCCGGCGCCGGTTCCAGCCTTGCAGCCGGCGCCGCCCCTACTCTTCTTTGCGACGGTTTTGCTTTGTTTTACCTAAAATCCTGAAGTAATGACCAAAATACCTTTCCAAGGGTAAAATCTCAAATATGAAAGAATATGGCCAGTTATTCCACAAAATGTATTACAAAAGAACCTCAAATAACTAAGCAAAGTATAACCAATTTAGCCCCTATCATATTCCCCCACACTTAACTCCTTGCTTGTCCTCAAGCAAAGTATCAAGAAGAAGTAGGAAAAATACAAGGTTTTAATCAAATCACTCAATAAATTCCAAAACCATATCTTCAATGCTTTCTTTGTTCATGAACATAGAACATATGATACTAAATCTTTCACAGCCAATGCAAGACTTGTGTAGTGATAAACGACTTAGTAGAACCATCTCAATACTTTACAATATTCTCAAACTATTGAAAAGAAGTTAGTTCAAAAAGAGTATGCATTCCATATGCTTACTTTTCATACACTCTCTCCACTAATCTGAGACATATCGTGATTCTACTTAGATCAAGTAGGACTTTTAAGCTTGTAATGTAAGGCTAAAGGTTTGTAATGCGGTTTAGCAAACGAAGGATATTGGAACATCAAAAGTCAAAGAAGAACTGAGAGTAAGCAAGAAAAGGATAACCAAAATGAACCTATAATTCCCAACTCTTCTTGCTCTCCTATTCCACGAATCAATCAAACCATAACCTTGTATGACAACCATTATGTATTTCAAGCAAATCCTGCATTTTTTCCTTTTCTTTCACTCTTCTCATCATCAACTTTTTTCCTCACAAGATCACTCAATTTTTCCAGCAATGGTGTCAAGTGCTTTATATGAACTTACTTTTATAGTTCACTCACCATCCCTTTTGTGATCTTTTCCATTCTTTTTTTTCCACTGCCTTTTCAATTCTCTTCTCTTTTGGTTTCACTACTGCTGTTCTTTTCTTTTTCACTCACTTTTCTTTCTAGCAGCTTGTTGTTTTCTCTTTTACTTCCTCTCTTTTCTTTTCTTCTTTCTCATCTTTTTCAGCTCACCATTCTTTTCTTTCTCAATTTTTTTCTACTTCTTCCTTCCATTCCACTTCCTTTCTTTTCCTAGCTCCACTCGTAATTGATCCATGACTGAGAGTAACAAGTCATGATCTCCATCCCTGCATTTTTTCCAACATACATATACTTTCATCCTTCAAGAGCATAAAGATTTGGAAATTATACAAACTCTCAGCACAAGGAATGGACAAAATACCGTGACGGGTTTTAAAGAAAGAAATCACCAATTTAGGCTCAAAATGGGCACTAGGGATAATATAACAATAGGTAGGCTTGAAAAGCTCAAACTATCCAAAGAAGGCCTATTACTGTCATCCCTAAGTTAAATCATGAATTGTCTTTCTTATTTCGCCTCGACAGGTATTCAAGTAAGTTCTAGAATGTTCCATGAATTTTAGAGAAAAACAAGTTTAAGAATAATGCACAGCATTTGATCAAGAACTACTTCGTCCAAGTGACTGCAAAAAGTCATGCATAAGCCATCAATGATCTAGAACATAAGCTCTATAATCCATCATAAAGACATGCACTAAAAAAAAAAAAAATAGCTTGGAATTAAAAATTTTGAAAAATTTGAAAAATCTCGCAAATATGTATAGAAGAATTGTCAATCAAACCACTCCTTCACACTTAAACTGGACATTGTCCTCAATGGCCAAATAAATATAACCAAAACAACCAATACCATGGGACCAAACAAAATAAAGGAGAAGAGATAGGAAAAACAAACTTCCATTCATTGTGGCGTACAAGAGCTGAATGCATGAAGAGGGAAGCAGCATCAATGTACCTAAAAACAAAAGAAAATACCAAAGCATAACAACTAGAAAAGAAAATAAAGAAAAGACAAACAAAATAGAGAGACAACGAAAAGAAAGCCAAACTAACTAAAACAAAAACATGAAAAGAGAAAGGAAACAAAAACAAAAGTGAGCAAGAACGCATCATCAATCCTCCGCAGCATCATCATCCTCATCCTCCTCTTCATCAGTGAGTGTAGAGGGGCCTGCACCATCATGTGGCCTAGGAGGCTGCTGCCTCAACTTAGTCAACTGCTGTTCCATGGTAGCTTGCCATCGTGCCATATCTTCCATAGTACCCTGCAAGCGTAGGAGCACCTCCATTTGCTGGTCGAGGCACCCCAATATGGTGGTCTCAAAGTCTATCCGGGAGTAGGACTAAGAATGGCCAGCTCTAGCACGTGCCGGTGGTGGTGGCTACTCTTCCTCCGCTGTAGGTGGCCTTTCCCGACCGGGATGTTGGACCTCGAAGGGAGTGAGCAATTTCTTCAACTTCGGGCTGTATTTGTATCCGCAACTCATAAGTGTGTGCTTAGTGACCATATCATGCTCAGTGGTAGCCTCCATAAGTTTTCCCTCAAGACTCACTCCAAAGTCCTTTAGAATCTTCATTATAACCAAGGGAAAAACAAAGGCTTTTATGGAGAGATGGTGATGAACAGCCTCCCTAATATATTGGATGATCAAAGGAGTAAGAGGGATAGGTAATGTGTTCATCATCCGGTGTAGAATATAAGTGTCAATAAGCCTAGTTTCATTGAAACCACTAGCACGGGGAACTACATTAAACCCAAACATGTACACCAGCGCACGAAAGTTGGCTGCCAAGTCATTGTTGGAATAAAAACTGTTAGCTTGGAAGGCATTATGCTTATATAAGCCTAGGGTTGCTCGCGTCCCCCTAACATCCCAATTCGGGTCCGAAAGAATCTTTTGATTATTCACATCAATCCCTTGCCAAGTATCATCGTCATAAATCTGGAGGATGTGAGATAATTGGTTTTGAGTGATGACAATAGGAACTCCTTTCACTCTTGTTTCAATATGCGGGAGATGTTTATTACCCTTGTCCGTCATGTTAGCATAGAAATCCTTGACAAGAACGGGGCAAAACTTCCCTTTCAATTGCACTATGGATCCCCAACCTAGTCATCTAAACATCATTCCTAATTTAAGTGCCCGGTATAAGGTGGGGGAGAAAGTACACTCAACAATAATCTTGTTTGAAGCTCTCCTACTATACCATTCCTCACAAGAGGCATCGACAAACTCAGTAGGTCTAAGAGATAAAGGATCAACAAATAATGGAATTGAGGATGAGGAAGGTCTCGCTCTTTTAGATGGTTGACTTCTCGCTCTAGACATGGTCACAGAAGGAATGGAATACTAAGAAGAGAGAACAGGTATGCTCAATCACTTAAGAGAGTATAGCTACCCCTACACAGATATATCTAAAATTTCACACAACTCTCAACCAAGCTCACAATCCACAAACCACAACTCCTTCAATGTATATAAACTCCAACACCCAATTCAATCAACCACTTTCACCCAATGCAACAAAACCTGCACAATGCATGTAAAAGTCCACTGTAAAGCATACTTGTGCTGATATCCTCAAAGCATGCTAGTAAACATAATCATGTGAATGAAGGCAATGGTGTTATGTGATCAAAAATACAATTTCAATAGATTCAAGTGTCACCAATAAGCATAATTCTAGCCCGAGCTATATGAATTCTTGAATGATAACAAGCATGAATCAAGTAATGTAGGCTCAATACTCCTAAGGTAATCCAATGAATGAAACTCAAGTAGGAATGCACAATCATAGAATATATAATTCCCAATTTTCGTCCAAAACAGTCCCTATAATGAGAAAAAATCAACTCCATCAATTTAACCGTATGACTTAAATAAAAATCATACCTTTAGGCTCTTATATGCATGGGCAAGCAAAAGATGCAAGCTTTTTGCGAAAATCTACTCCCTTTGCTTATGGATTGAATGTGCTATTGTTGTGAAAAATCAAAGCTTTTGATGTGTTTGATCCGTAGGATCAATAAAAAAGAAGGTAAGAGATGTTATGGAAGTGTTTGGAAGTTGAAAAATCAAACTTTGGGCACTAACATATGTGAAGCCGGCGCGGGCTTGAGAGATTTTGCGAGGGAGAATGGAGGTTTTGAAGAAAAAGTGGCCAAAATGGCCCTTTAATGATTTCCTCCCAACAGGAACCGGCGCCGGCCCGGCTCTTGGAGCCGGCACCAGCTTTGTTCTGTCCGGTTCAATTTTTTTTTTCTTTAATCAACATGCAAAAACACACGGATGCTGAATGAAAAATACTATAAATTAAAAATTGTCCTCAACACAAAATAAAAAGTAAAGAAAAGAGAAAAGAACTGCTTCAAGGTTTTCCACGGTTGTGATGCCGTGGATTTTCTTCCGTATTCCCTGGTATTGTTCCTGCTTGACGATCCCCCATGAGTTTGGCTAGTTGACCAATCTGGTTTTCTAAATTGTGCATGGAAGCCTCTAGGTTCCTTGTTGTTGCATCGACTCCTTGGAACTTAGCCTCCGTGGTACTTACCAATTGGCCAATCAATTCTTCCAATGGTGGTTTTTGAGGTGCTGCCGTGGTGTTTATGGAGTTTGGATTCCTTTGGTTACCTCCAAAATTGAAAGAACTTTGCCTAGGTGGATTCCCATTGCTCCAAGAGAAATTAGGGTGATTTCTCCAACCAGGATTATAGGTAGAGCTATATGGATTGTTACCTAGCCGGACATTACCTGCGAATGCCGCTTGTTCAGAAGCTTCTTGGAATGACCCCATCTTTTGGCATTTATGATTGGGGTGCCCTTCTCCACAGAAATTGCAGTTGACGTTTAACACTTGGCCTTGAGGTATCACCAACTGCTCCATCTTTTAGGTTAAGGCGTCTACCTTAGCCTTTAATACTACCACAGCATCCACTTTGTGCACTCCTTGCATACGGGCCTTTGACCTTGCACTTCCCCAAGAATAGTTATTAGAAGCCAAATTTTTAATAAGCTCAAATACCTATTTCGGGGTCTTATGGTTGATAGAACCCCCTGCAGAAGAGTCCACTACTTGCCGTGTTGCAAACGTAAGGCCATTCAAGAAGATAAGCATTTGCATCCCTAGCTCGAATCCGTGGTGTGGGCATTTTCTTAACATTTCCTTAAATCTCTCCCAACTCTCATATAAGGGTTAAGAATCTAGTTGTTGGAAGGTGAAGATTTCATTCCTAAGCTTGACTGTCCTAGCTGGAGAGAAATATTTGGCCAAAAATTTTTTAGCTAAGGCATTCCAAGTTGTGATGGAACCTGTAGGTAAAGACTTTAACCACGATTTAGCTCTATCTCTCAAGGAAAAGGGAAAAATTCGTAATTTAATGGCATCTTCAGAGACACCATTCATCTTGAAGGTGTCACAAATCTCAAGAAAACTGGCTAAATGAGCATTGGGATCCTCTTCCGGTAACCCATCAAATTGAACCATATTCTACACCATTTGAATAATATTGGGTTTTATTTCAAAATTGTTGGCATCTACCCTAGGTTTAGTGATACTCGAGCCTGAGCCCGAGATTGCGGGTTTCACAAAGTCGTCCATAACTCTCCTATCATTCCCAGCATTATTCTGTTGAGCACCATCCATCTCGACAATCAGACTCCTTTGAATTGTTCGGCGAATTTTTGTTAACATCCTCTCGATTTCAGGGTTAAAATCGACTATCTTGTTGTTGGATTTTCGGGTCATGTACCAAGGGTAATACCTAAGAAAACAAGAAGCAAGTTTAGAGATATAATTAATGGTTAAAATAACACAAATACAGGGTTACAAAGTTAGTAATTCAAACTCAGTCTAAGTTAGTTGGTTAAGTTAGGTTAGGTTACAAGATTATACAAGAATACACGAAATACAAAAGATAGCACCGTTTTGCAGTAAGAACGAATATACATATTTACCTGTTGACATATTTACATATTTACATGGTTAAATCAACAAAATTCGAGTTTTCATGCTATTGTTCCCCAGCAATGGCACCAAAAACTTAATGCGTTCGAGACTTGCATATAAAAATCATACAAAATTAAGCACATTCCCAATCAAGTTCAAAATAAAATGTTAAACCCAAATCACACATATGAGCAAGCGTACTCATCATTAACTGAGCATAGGGTTACAACAAGTGTCGATCCTCAAGGAACAAGTAGACATTAATTACCCTTCTTTCATTGTTTAACCGACTCGATAAAGTGAAAAATAAATAAAATGAAAATTAAAAAGAAAATAAAAATAAAAATATGTATATGTCAAGGATGTAGATTTATGTAACTCAAGCCATTGTTTAGACAAACATGATCTTAAAGAACTTAACCATTATCATAACTAATCATTCTCTTAGCACCATGAAGGATGAAGGTAGACTCACTTTGATGGTCAATCCATGAAATCACTATCATCTAGATAAATTAGAATCACTTGGTTCGTCTCAACTAATTCATCCAAAAGACGCATTAAACACAATCCTTAATTAAATTCCCTTGGTCTCGGTGAATTTAGAACATGAAATTAATCAATGAACCCTTAGTCTCGGAAGACATCAATTAATCTTCAATTACCAGTTCTTAAACAATCAACCCCCTTTGGTCCAGCAAGTCAATTGCCAACAGAATATGAAATTAATAAATTGAAACACCCATCAACCCCCTTTGGTCCAGCAAGTCAATGGATAGAATCAACTAACTAATCTCGTAATAAGCATAAGTAATTGAATACCAAGACTAATAACCAATTAATCAAAAGATCAAATAACTCTAGAAATCATGAATATCTAAAACAATGTCGAATTACAATAAAACAATTAACATATCATTGCTCAAGAAAAAGAAAACAAAGTAAAAGAAAGAACTCATAGACAAGCCTCCTTCTTCTTCCTTTGAAAACCTTCTCGTACAACCCTCCTTGAACTTTGAAGAATTCTCCTTGGACTGAGTGATTTTCTATGATAATCAATGAATTCCCCCATTTTCCCTTGTGTTTTCCATCTATTTATAGGTTTAAGAGGTGCCTAAACTCGAAGGTACAAAGTTCTTGGCCGAGTAGAAGTTGGAAGCTGCTAAAACTCTTCAGATTTCAAAAACGCGTAAAAAGATCGCAGCACCGCCTCAGGGACAGACCACAGCCAGCACCGTCTTGGTCCTTCGGAGCTGGTGCCGCCTTGGTTCTGTTTCTCCACTCTTTCATTGATTTTTCTCCGAATTGTGCACAAACGTTCCAGAGTATAGCCGGCGCCGGTTCCAGCCATGCAGCCGGTGCCGCCTCTGCTCTGCTTCGCGACGGTTTTGCTTCGTTTTACCCAAAATCCTGAAGTAATGACCAAAATACCTTTCCAAGGGTAAAATCTCAAATATGAAAGAATATGGCCAGTTATTTCACAAAATGTATTACAAAAGAACCTCAAATAACTAAGCAAAGTATAACTAATTTTGCCCCTGTCAAGTGTGCGAACGTCCTCTATTGGATACACACAGTGAACTAACTCGTTACCCCGAGAGTGCTAATACCTAGGGTTTGAGAGGCTTATCTTTCTGGTGAATGGAATCACGAATACTTTTAATAGAACGACTCTTCAGATGATGACTAGGGTTTTCTTAAAAATCCCTCCGAACCTCTTAGAGTCTAACTCTGATAATATCTTACCATATTTTAATTTAAATTCAAAGTAAATTAAAACTGATATGATAAGATTCTGTCATTATCTTGGTAATTTAACTAATTAATTTATCAAGTCAGATTCTTATAATCTAGACATCATCTAAATACATCGAATGTGAACATATTTCCAGATTCATTGTATATGGTAAATTTTCTAGGTTTGATTAACTTAGATATATTTTCAGATTCATTGAATCTTGTTACCAGAAAAATAACCTAACAAGTTCACTTATTGTGTGACCCGGTTCATTTAACACTGGCAGTGTGCCCAAATCACATTTAAATGGCCTACAAGTTATAAGCGGTTTCTAGCAAAACATTATAACTATCCTGGTTAAATGAAGATCAGTGATCTCTTTGAACTAAACTATAATTTTATACTTAGTCATTTTGTTACAAGATATCTAGATTAAGCATAAGGCATGGAGTATGTCATCCTTATTAAGCTTAATCAATTATTTCTTGATCTCATAGTAGACTGTTCAAACAAATAATATCAATATCTTAAATTGATATATTTGAGCACGACCATGCATTTTAACAGTCTAACTTATCAAGGGGCCCATGGATATCTCTCCCATAATTGAGAGGGATAAATTCCTGCACTATCAATTATATTCCTCTCATTGATTTATTTTATATCCAACATTAGTCTAATTTATTATTTGGTTAAAGATAACTTTAGATAACGTCAAAACATAGAATTTATCAAGTAGGAAACTATGATGAATTTAGGTCGAAGGACTTTTAATATTATTATGGCTAGAAAGTACTTATGACATGTTTCATGAAGTACTCTCATAGTGGGTCATATTCAATACAATGTTCTTTAACATTTATTTATTTTTTGACTTGATATCACAAATATCCATGACCAGGAAAACATAGCCATCAAGTCACAAACATACTAATCTTAATTTATTATTGTTCAAATAATAATAATCGATTAGGGACAGTTTTAGAATAGTCATTGTATTCATTGTAGGGTTTTACTATCAAGTCACGTACTTGATGACCACAAAATAAAATGCAATATTCATGGAAAGAAAAATCTCATATTATTATATAAAACATAATGACAATAGTATAAGTACAAATTGACTCTACGGCATATCCCTAACAGTCTCCTACTTGCACTAAGACTAATTTGGCATAAGTCATAATCACATTGATCTAGTATGACTATCATGTTTAGACGATAGGAGAGTTTTTATCAGTGGATCTGCAACATTGTCATTAGTTGATACCTTGCATACTTTGACATCTCCTCTATCAACAATTTCTCGAATGAGATGAAAACATCTAAGTATATGTTTGGATCACTGATGTGATCTTGGTTCTTTAGCTTGTGCAATGGCTCCATTGTTGTCACAATAGAGATCCACTTGATTCACAATACTAGGAACTACATCTAGTTCTATAATGAACTTTTTAATCCAAACTGCTTCTTTAGTTGCAGCTGAGGCAACTACATACTCAGCTTCTATAGTAGAATCGGCCATAGTGTCTTGCTTTGAACTTTTTCAGCTTACAGCACCTCCATTAAAAAAAATAAAATAGAAAACTTGATTGCGATCTGTAATCATCTATGTCGGACTGAAAACTAACATCAATGTAACCATTTACAACTAGCTCGCCTTCTTGTCCTCTATAAACTAAGAACGTATCTTTAGTTCTTCTTAAGTACTTCAGTATGTTCTTGATAGTAGTCCAGTGTGGCTCTTCAGGATTTAACTGGAACCTACTCGTCATGCTCAATGCATATGACACATCGGGTCGAGTACATAACATGGCATACATGATAGACCATATAGCAAAAGTGTATGGTATCTTATTCATGCGCTCTTCTTCATCCTTTGTGGAAGGAATTTAAGTTTTGTTGAGCTTAATGCCATGTGACATTGGCAAGAATCCTCTCTTAGAGTCTTGCATACTGAACTTTTTCAGTACCTTGTCAACATATGCACTTTGACTTAGTCCAATTAGCTTTCTAGATCTATTCTACAGATCCTTAAACCTAAAATATAGGTAGCTTCACCTAAGTCTTTCATTGAGAAATAATTTCCCAGCTATGTCTTTACACTTTGTATAGTTAGGATGTCGTTTCCAATGAGTAAGATGTCATCAACATAAAGTATCAAAAAGGCTATTGCATTCCCACTTGTTTTCTTATAGACACAAGGCTCATCTTCATTTTTGATAAATTTGAATTCTTTAATTACTTCATCAAAACGAAGATTCCAACTTCGAGATGCTTATTTCAATCCATAAATGGATCTTTGAAGCTTGCACACTTTATTAGAATTCAAAGGATCATCAAAACCCTCAGGTCAGTGTCGTGTACATATCCTCGAGTATGTTTCCATTGAGAAACGCAGTTTTGACATCCATTTGCCAAATCTCATAATCATAATATGTTGCTATGGCAAGAAGAATTCTAATAGATTTAAGCATTATAACTGGTGAAAAGGTTTCATCATAGTCTATACCATAAGTTTGTCTATGACCTTTTGCTACTAGTTGTGCTTCATAAGTTTGCACATTTCCCACCATGTCTATTTTCTTTTTGAAAACCCATTTACACCCAATGATTTTTGAACCTTTAGGTAGATTAACCAAAGTCCAGACTTGGTTATCATATATAGATTGCATCTCAGACTTCATAGCCTCTAACCATTTTCCAGAGTCAGAACTCTCAATGGCTTCTTGATAGGAAGTAGGCTCATCATTAACCATAAGCTCCATATTGTGATCGTCAGTGATGAGGAATCTAATCTCTCAGGTTGTTGACGAACCCTATTAGATCTTCGAGATCCTTGTTCTATAGAAGTAGGCTCATCTTGGACTTGTAAGCCATCTAATTGAGGTTTATTATTTGGTTCAGGTACTAATTGTGGCTCTTGAATCTCATCAAGATGTATTTTACTCCCACTAATTCTTTTGGAAATAAATTCCTTTTCAAGAAAGAATCCATTTCAAGCAACAATTACTCTATTTTCTTTTGGGAGATAAAATTGATATCCTTTAGTTTCTTTAGGATACCCCACAAATATGCATTTATCCGATTTGAGTGCAAGTTTATCAGATAATAAATGCTTTACATAAACTTCACAACCCTAAACCTTGAGAAATGACAAACTAGGTTGTCTCCTAGTCCATATCTCATATGGCATTTTCTGAACCGATTTAGATGAAACTCGATTTAGTATGAATGCAGTAGTCTCTAGGGCATAACCCCAAAAGGAGATTGGAAGATCAATTTGACTCATCATTGATCGAACCATATCTAATAAAGTCTAATTTCTCCATTTAGATACACCATTCCATTGAGGTGTTCCAGGTGGAGTTAATTGGGAGATAATTTCACAATTCTTAAGATTTTCATCAAACTCGTGACTTAAGTATTCACCCCTTCGATTTGCTCGAAATGTTTTGACACTTTTGCCAACCTGATTTTGTACTTCATTTTGAAATTCTTTGAATTTCTGGAATGATTCAGATTTGTGTTTCATCAGATATAGGTAGCCATATCTGTTGAAATCATCTGTAAATGTAATGAAGTACTGAAATCCTCATCTAGCATGTGTATTCATTGGTTTATATACATCAGTATGTATTAGGCCCAATAAATCTATTGCCTTTTCATTTTGTCTCTTAAAAGGCACTTTAGGTCCTTTCATTTTCTCAAGAGCCATCATATGTATTCATTGCGAACTAACTCGTCACCCCTAGAGTGCTAGCATCTAGGGTTTGAGAGGCTTATCTTTCTAGTGAATGAAGGCATGAATACTTTTAACAAAACGACTTTTGAGAAGACGGTTAGGGTTTTCTTAAAAACCCATCCGAACCTCTTAGAGTCCAACTCTGATAATATCTTACCATATTTTAATTTTAATTCAAATTAAATTAAAACTAATATGATAAAATTCTGCCATTATCTCGGTAATTTAACTAATTAATTTATCGAGTCAGATTCTTATAATCTGGACATCATCCAGATACATCGAATATGGACATATTTCCAAATTCATTGTATATGGTAAATTTTCTAGGTTCGATTAACTTAGATTTTCTTCCAAATTCATCGAATCTTGTTACCACAAAAATAACCTATCAAGTTCGCTTATTGTGTGACCCTATAGGTTCATTTAACACTGGCAGTGTGCCTAAATCACATTTAAATGGCCCACAAGTTATAAGTAGTTTCTAGCAAAACATTATAACTATCTAGGTTAAATGAAGATCAGTGATCTCTTTGAACCAAACCATAATTTTATATTTAGTCCTTTTGTTACACAATATCCAGATTAAGCATAAATCACGAAGTATGTCATCCTTATTAAGCTTAATCAATTATTTCTTGATCTCATAGTAGACTGTTTAAACAAATGATATCAATATCTTAGATTGATACATTTGAGCACGAACATGGATTTTAACAGTCTAACTTATCAAGGGGCCCATGGATATCTCTCCTATAATTAAGAGGGGCAAATTCCTTCACTATCAATCATATTCTTCTCCTTGATTTATTCTATATCCAACAGTAGTCTAATTTATTATCTGGTTAAAGACAATTTTAGACAATGTCAAAACATAGAATTTATCAAGTAGGAAACTATGATGAATTTTGGTCGAAGGACTTTTAATATCATTATGGCTAGAAAGTGCTTATGACATGTTTTATGAAGTACTCTCACAGTGGGTCATGTCTAATACAATGTTCTTTAACAATTATTTATGTTTTGACTTGATATCACAAATATCCATGACCAGTAAAACATAGCCATCAAGTCACAAACATACTAATCTTAATTTATTATTGTTCCAATAATAATAATAGATCAGGGATAGTTTTAGAATAGTCATTGTATTCATTGTAGGGTTTTACTATCAAGTCACGTACTTGATGACCACAAAACAAAATGCAATATTCATGTAAAGGAAAATATCATATTATTATATAAAACATAATGATAATAGTATACGTACAAATTGACTCTAGGACATATCCCTAACAAAGACAACTATATATATATATATATATATATATATATATATATATATATACTCTTATAACCATTGTAAACATAACCTTTTGAGGCATATGATATTGTGAGAGTGAGAGTTCAAGAACTCTTTGAGAGCTTTTGAGAGGGTAATCCTCTTGGGTGATGCCCATAAACATTAAGACTAAATCAAAGGATTTAGTCCCACATTTGATCTTGTCTCTAAATTTTAAGGGATAGTCTAAAGTTCATCTCTATTCTTATATGCTATGTTGCCTAGTGTGTTTGATAGGATTGAGTTACGTGCCTTCAAATTCCTATCCTTGGTATTCTAATCTCTAGTTAGATTAGGGTGTTAAGTTGTCTTTGAAGTAAGATAGATTCATATTATCATAAGAGTGTTATTATTATTATTTGTATTTTGGTGTTGTTGTGAGTGAGTTTGTTAGGGTTCTTGTTTTGAGTTCAATCCACATTTTTGTTGCTTCCCAAGTGAAGGCATAGAAATGGAAAAACATAGGGCACGCAGTGGAAGCGAAAACTAAAAAAATTCAAAAAACTAAAGAACAGGGGAACTCCGAATAGAGCCGACACTAACTCCGGCAGCCCTAGCTGGCGCCAGTTGCATTCTATATAGGTTCCGAGGTTAAATTTTTTTTACCTCTTTTCTTCGTTCTAAGAATTGGCTGGACTAGAATATGTGGAACCGAGGTAGGTGTGCTAGTGGAAACCTCTGGTGCGATTCTTGCAAGCCTCCTACTCCATCTTTACATGTAGGTGAATGCCAAACTCTTGATCTTCTAATATATGGCTTGCCTAATTCCGTTTGCTGAACAACTAACAAAACTAAGGAATATTTTCTGGAGAGAGGGAGAGAGAGACGTGTGTTTCTTTTTCCATAGAGAAGAGTGTCTGTAAAAAACAACGTTGTTTCCAATCCTCTTGTTTAACCTAAATAAAACCCTAAGTTAAACTGGACTGGCCCATTAGACTCTTAGTTTAGCCTTTTAGACTTAATTAATTATTCTAATTAGAACCAAATAATTGACCCAATTAATAATTAATTTTCCAGCTTAAATAAACTAGTCCAATAAATAAGCCTATATTAGTTTAGTCCCAGGTTAATCTTTAATTATTCAAATTGGGCTAAAACCCGAATAAATAATTAACCCACCAAACTAATTTAATTAATTTTTTCTCTCCATGGAACTTTATTTTATTCTAGCCCAATAATTAAATCAGACTACTTAAATAAAATAAATTTCATTTAATTTAAGATCAATTCCTTAGGTTGTATTTAATTAGGACTCATGGTCTATACTGGGGATCAAAAGACACACCGCCTTGGCTACTAAAATGACCAAAATACCCTTGCCATATAAATAGTTGTATTTTACATTTTAAATATTTCCTAATATCACCATAAGGAAATATTGATCTCAAGGACAATGTTGCGTTAGCAAAGTCTCTGACCTACAGGTGTAATGACTAAAATACTCCTCAATATATCACCGTACATTAGAGGGGAAGAAATGTACTAATACCTCTCTAAATGACATCTTCCATCCTTAAGCTTCTAGTCCAATGATCCACGACTTCCTAGATTGTTTCCGCTTTCCAAGGGAGCTACCATAAAGCAAACATCCAAGTTATGTTTCCTAGGTCCCTGGATATTTAGATCATTTAAACAACCACAAGTGGCGATATAGTATAGAAACTATCTTGTACAAGTCTGTCTTAACTAACCAGTCACACATACCCAACATGCAAGTATATTGGTCCTACGATAGAACTTCAACTATAGCACATCAAAGTATATGCTTCTAGCTTCGTCAAACCACCAACTCATACTCAAGTCGTAAAGTACTAGTCCATACTATAGCGGTAGTAGTCTAGGTTTCTACCATATAATACTTTCAGAAACCACTACTACAAGTCTTGTTCTATGTATTCGAAATACGCTTATGTCATGAAGTGAGTGGACTACTCACTGGCTAAAGGTAAACAAATCCCCATTTGAAATTCATAGCATAATAACCTAAACATGACAAGATTCACATTCTCATCAATTGGTTAAGAACAAATGTTTATGTGTTAAGTAACCCGTGATCCATACCTTATTGTGAAAGACCACCATTCACATGAACCACTTACTTAAACACAATGGGTCTTTTCCAAACGTAATTGTGCACAAATAAAATATAAATTTACAAATAATTTTTGAAAATAAATTCTTTTATTAAAACATTCAATATTTACATAAGAAAACAAGTCTAAGAGGGTATATTTTCCAACACCAAGATCATATCAAGTTTGTTCCATAAGACTCTCCAAAAATGACTACGGAACTTAATGCCCCTATCCAATACAGTTGTCTTTGGAATCCCATGCATCCACACCACCACTTTAAAGAATAAATATATAACATGAGATGCATCATTAGTTTTAGAACAAGCCACAAAATGAGCCATCTTTGAGAATCGATCAACAACTATAGATATAGAATCCTTCCCCTCTTGGTTTTAGGTAAGCGCAAAATAAAGTCCATTGAAATATTAACCTAATGTGCATTTAGGTTAGGTAAATGAGTGCACAAGCCACAAGGAAGTGATCTAGATTTAGTTTTCCAATAAGTTATGCATTGCGAATAATGTTTCTCCATATCCCTGCATATTTTAGGCCAAAAGATTTGTTCCCTAAGGATACCTAATGTCTTTGCAACACCAAAATGACCCATTTATCCCCTACGATATACCTCTTTTGTAACACCCCACAACCTAGGCCCAACAAGGTCGGGGATGTCGCCCCGTCCAAAGGATAAGGGGTCTTTATAACTAGGTCACACAAATGAAAATAAAATAATACTTTAAAATTTAAAATTATTACAACCCAAAAATTCAAGAACAAATTTGAAATAAATGGTTTACTACCATCTCTCAAAGCAATACATAAAATAAATAACACAATGTCTTCAAAGCAGGCAACCAACTAGCTACTCATCCCCACAGCAGGATTGATCTGATAACATGGCATAAAAGGTGATGAGATAAAAATCTCAGTAAGCCTGTGTGTGCTTTGAGTGTTTCAAGTAAAACAGTTCATGAATGCATGTTGTAAAAATTACATAAGAGAAAGTGCTGGCGAGCGAGAAATAAGGTTAAAAATAAAGAGTGGCATTTTTCCTTTTCAAACCATACATGTGAACAACAAATATAACCACTCAAATGGGCAGCCATAGGTTACCACACGTTAGGCCCCATGACCATATAATGGTCAGAATGCCACACTTTGTGCAGACTAATAAAAAAGCAGGTGATCGGCCTACCAGGTAAGATACTCCTCCTTCTCTACACCTAAACAAACCAGTTGTCCATTCTAAAAACACACAGTCCACTTGACTGAACTTGCTAGCTCGGACCGGCATGACTAAGTAGTACTGTCGTTTCTCTAAGTTGAGTTTATCTTCTGGAGGTGGCCTCACTGCAAGAAGACTCACTCTTACTCTTCAAAACTAGTACAACTAGCCTACCTTTATTGAGTACTCAATATTGATTGTCCCACTTGGGAGAGAATGGATAAAACATTGCTTCGTTTGGAAATAGTAATTAAGGTTTTTAAAATTCGTGTTAAGTTGAGTTTTAGACAAAGTTTAGTGTTTGAGCAAAACTGTTTGTTTTATAAATGACTTGTTTGACTGAACAAGAAAGATACAGTCCTTAATTGCCTTTACAAGAATGAGTGTTCATACACTCTGCGTTTGGCTTGCTATAGTAACCTTTTGTCATCAAATAAGTTTATGCAGGAGCATACTTGATCCTTTGCTTGCAAATTCACAAATCTTCCAAAGCTGACCTAACCCCGCTTGGGGTAAACACAAGCTATATGGTTATACTCAAGCTATATTCGCTTCCATAAACAATCCTAGATCAACTTATTACAATCATGACCCTAATATCCTAAGCTTTAAGGCTAGATGATAAGGGGTTTTATAAAATCTATCTAGCTTAATAAGTGAAAATAACTAAGGGTTGTAAAATAATTACTAATAAGTTATAGGTTCAAATATAAGTCTTGAGTGTTGCTATTAATAAATAAACTAGAGTTTAATTAACGAAGGATCCTAAGTCCTAGGTGATAATATTAAAATAAATAATAACTTATTACTAATCTCTTAATTAATAATTAATAGTTAAAAAATAATTAATAATAAATAAATTTTATTAAATTTTGATCAATAGATAATAAATAAATTTCAATAGTATTTATGAGAATATATAGCCTACAAGAATAATATTTTACCTATATTTATTATTTATATAAAAGGCTTTATTTAATATTATTATAATATATACATATACATATATATATATATATTATATTTCATTAAAATATCATTTATTTGGCTAAAATATCACTATTCCATTTAATATTCCAAATCCAACTTCCTAGGGTTTCAAAATCTTTAAAGGAAATCATGCTATCAATTTTAATTAACGCACTAAAATTGGCTAATTAAAATAGCTTAGGATCAACAATGTCATGATCATAAATTTTCTGTTGCTAACAAGAATCATGAACATAAACTCCAACATCATTCGACAAACCATTCTATTCATGAATAAAGGCTTGAATCCATAACCACTAGCACATGGTCAAAACTCTACTAAGCATAATCATATTCGTGGCTTTATTGAAAACAAGAACATAATACCCTATTCACCAAAGGTGACATAATATCTAGCATGATTAAACATCCAAACTCACTCAAATCACGAAAACATGCATCAATCCACAAGAACTATCATAAAACTTAACCATGGTAAAACATCCTCATGCTTCAATCTCAACTCCTTCATACATAAGCACATACTTAATCCCCAATCATATTCCATCATTTTCTAACAACATCTATGGGACAATGATTTTGGAATTAAAGAGGGGGTTAAAGACAATTTCTTGGTTGATGACAATCTTGATGAAGATTCAAGGAGGTTCACACGCTTAGGAGGCTTGATTCATCCAAGAAGGAAGAAGAAAAATGGCTATGGTGAACGAAGCTTTTCGGCCGAGAGAGAGAGAGAGAGAGAGAGAGAGAGAGAGAGAGAGTGTGTGTGTGTGTGTGTGTGTGTGTGTATCAAGTTAAAGATTGAAGGGAAAGAAGATGAATAAAATCGTTCTTGGTTACCTTGATAGAGTTCTTGAGACTTCATGAAAAATTCTAGTTTTGATCCATTAGCAGATTTTTGTTTTCAATGTTTGATATTATAAAATCTAGAAATGGATTCTAGGGAGTGAGTAGACGTGATCTGGTATTTTTTGGAGGGATTGGAGATGTTTGGAGTGGTCTTAGGCTTAGAGAATGGCGGTGTGTGTTCTTGGAGGAATGGTGAGAATTGTAGAGAAGTTGGACCAAATTGCTGAAAGGTGTTGGCGGAATGGTCTAGGAATTCTTATGATTTGATTTTCAGATTAGGGAGAAGAGGAAAATCTGGTCATTTGAATTTCAAAGGGAGTAATTCACGGAGTGAATTAAGGTAGAAGATATGGTAAAGTAGTTTGATTGATGGAGGTTCTTTGGAGCTGTAATGGCCGATTGGTTTGTTGAGGTTTTGCTGAGATGAATGAGGTTTGAAGGAGCTATAGGGTGGCCAAAATGTTGAGTGCAATGGTGGGAGGATTTCTGGTTGTTGAAGCTTAATCCACGGAAGTTTTCATGGAGCAATTTGCTAGAATTTTGAATTTTAATTGGAAGCTTGATTGGAGTAATTGAAGGAGGAATTTAAGGAGTGGCTATGGAGTTCCATTGAGTAGGCTCAGTGAAAGAGGGGGATGAAGTTCAGTTCATGGCTGACTAAGGTTAATTTCACAGAAAGTTGATGTGGTTTTCGGACAAGGCTTGAAGAGAGTGCAAGGCTGGAATTTCTGGTTTGATTTTCGCATGGCTTGCTGGAATTTTTGTGCAGTTTTTTCTGCAATGTTCTAGCTGACTTGCAGAGAGTTTGAAGGGGAATTGGAGGGTCCTTTTAGGCTCGTTTCTAGCCTTCTTTTTGGAGGAAAGACAGAGTTAGATTGCTGGTTTGAAAGGTGGAAGAAACACCTTGGTTTTTGATTTGGCAAGCTGCGAAACTTGCCCAGAATTTTTTTCTGGTTTGCACAGCTTTGTGCAATCCGATTTTTGGCAAAGGATTTCAGTCTTCAAGTTGAACAAGTTGGCCGTTTGTCTGGAAGCAATTGAGTAAGAAAAATGGTTGATGTTTTTGAAAGCTTGGCTGCCCAAGAATCTAGAAAATTTTCAATTGCTTCCATGAAAAAGATGGACACTTATGGAGTGGAATTTTGAAGGTTTAACCATAGAGACTAATTCTCTTAGGGACCTTCCTTATCTCTTCCCTATTTGCAGCCAAAACTCTATCCTCTTAGAGCCATTTTCGAAATTCCAAGATCAATAGACCTTGCTGAATTTTCTGGAATTAAAACATGGATTTGGATAAACTGAATAAGCTTAATTGGTAAAGAATTTAAGGTAAGCTTGGGTACAAAAGGGTATGAATCCCTTAAGAATTCTTGTAGGGCTTAAGAATAGGATTAGGACATTCCCTTCATGTCTCTCCTTGGACAACAATCCTAGTTCTACTTATGGAATACAAAGGCCGAAAAGTCTAACCTTAAACAAAATAAAATTAAGCATGCTAAAACTTAAATGATGGCATTTGAACTCTAGACCTTAGAAATTAATTCTAAATCTCTAACCACTAGGCCACATCAACTATTGTTCTATTTTCTCTCCTAAATATTCTTCCTATTTAATCCTCAAGCTATCTCCCTATTTTGACCTCAAACAATATTACCATTCTTCCCTTCCTACTCAATAAGCACAACTAAGATTTTCAAACTATAAATTATAATTCTAAAGTACATAAAATCATTCAAAAATATATTTATGCAAGTAAGAAATTATGATATGCATCCCGACCCCCCTTACTCTAGGGTTGGTTTTAGGTGGAACTTCACATCCTCCCTTCCTTAGGAGAATTTCGTCCCGAAATTCAGGTATACCTTTATCTCAGATCAGGATACTTCCACTTTATCCACTCTTCTATTTCCCATGTGGCATCTCGCGTGCCATGATGCTCCCACTGTACCTTTACCATCGGTATCTGCTTGTTTCGGAATGTCTTGATACTTTGATCTAATATCCTTATGGGTTTCTCAACATAGCTTAGATCGTCGGGTTACAACACCAACGGCTCATCATTTAAAACATGACCGAGATCGGCGTTGTACTTTTTCAGCTGCGAAACATGAAACACGTTGTGCATTCCTGTTAATCCATCTGGCAAATCTAATCGGTATGCCACCGGCCCAATTCTCTCCTTTATCAAAAACGGTCCCAAATACCTCAGATTATGCTTCCCGCTTTTCGGATGCTTCAGAATTCCTCTATTCGGTGTTAATCTTTGGAATACACTATCTCCCACTTGAAATTCTAACTCTCCCTACTTGTTGTTCACATAACTCTTTTGTTAGCTCTGGGTTGCTTGCAACCTTTCCTTGATTAACTTAACCTTGTTCAACATTTCCTGAACACAGACTTCTCCAGATTTGCTTATATGACCATCTTCTGACCAACTCCAGTATAGCGGTACCTGACACTTGCGTCCATACAGTGCTTCATACGGAGCCATTCCAATCAAAGCTTGATAACTGTTATTATACGACAACTCTGCATATGGCACACATTCGATCCATTTATCTCCGAAATCCAGTACACACACTCTCAGCATATTCTCTTGTATCTGCATAACCCTTTTTGACTGCCTATTGGTTTGCGGATGCATCGTCATATTGAACGTCAAACTCGACCCCATTGATTCTTGAAACTTGCCCCAAAATCGGGATGTAAATCTCAGGTCTCGGTCGAACACAATACTAGAAGGCACTCCATGCAAACGGACTGTTTCTCGCACATAGGTCTAAGCCAACTTCTCCATGGAATCTTTTACATTCACTGGTATAAAATGCGCTGATTTGGTCAGTCGATCCATCACCACCCATATTGCGTCCTTTTGGGTCTTTGACATAGGAAGTCTGGTAACGAAGTCCATGGTTACTTCCTCCCACTTCCATTCAGGTACTGGTAATGGTTGCAATAGTCCTGCTGACTTTTTGTGCTCCGCCTTGACCTTCTGACAAGTGAGATATGTTGAGATATACTTAACCACATTTTGCTTCATTCCAAGCCACCAATAGGTCTTTTTCAGATTCTGGTACATTTTAACTTCCCCTGAATGAATGGCATACTTGCTCTTAGGCGCCTCTTTCAAAATTCTGTCCTTCAATTGGTGCTACTTGGGTACACGCAACCGATCTTTGAAATACAAAACTCCTGCTTCATCCTGCTGGAATTCACTGCCTTGCCGTTTGAGCTCCTTGTCCTTGAAAAGCAAAAATTCTGCATTACTCTACTGAGATTTAATAATTTCCCACCTTAGGTCTGGTATCAACTTCATGTTGCTAACAACAATTTTCTCCCCTTGCACTTCCGCTGTTCTATCTAACACATCCTAAACCACTTGAAACTCCTACACCCTTAGTCTGGCTATACTGAATTTTTTGCTTAGGGTATCAGCAACAACGTTGGCCTTCCTAGGGTGATAGTTGAATGGACAATAGTACTCCTCCAAAAATTTCATCCATCTTCGTTGCCTCAGATTCAAGTCCTTCTGGGTGAAGATGTACTTCAGGCTCTTGTAATTAGTGAACACTTCATATTTCGCTCAGTACAGATAGTGTCACCATGTTTTTAAAGCGAACACAATGGCTGCCAGCTCTAGATCATGTATGGGATAATTGACTTCATGAGGCCTCAACTTTCGAGAAGCATAGGCAATCACCTTTCGATCTTGCATCAAAACTGCTCCCAAACTTTCTTTCGAAGCATTGGTATACATCACGTAAGACTTATTTCCCTCTGGCAAACTCAACACTGGTGCTGTTATCAATCTCCATTTCAGTTATTGAAAACTCTTCTTACGTTTTTCATTCCATACAAATGGTATGTTTTTCATCAGCAGTCGGGTCATAGGCAATGCGAGCGTTGAAAATCCTTTGATAAACCTCCTATAATAGCCAGCCAATCCCAAGAAGCTTCGAATCTTGGTGATGTTCTTCGGTTGCCTCCAATCTAAAACTGCTTCAACTTTCGCTGGGTCTACCTTAATTCCATCTTTGGTCACCACGTGGCCAAGAAATGCCACACTATCCAGCCAAAACTCACACTTGCTGAACTTGGCGAAAAGCTTCTGCTCTCTTAGCTTTTCCAATACCAGCTTTAGATGTTTTGCATGCTCCTCTAGACTCTTGGAATAAATAAGTATGTCATTGATGAAGACCACCATGAACTTGTCCAAGTAAGGTCAAAACACTCGATGTATCAAATCCATAAATACTGCTTGTGCATTGGTTACCCCGAATGGCATCACCATGAACTTATAGTGACCATATCTGGTGTTGAATGCCATCTTGGGGATATCCTCCTCTTTTATCCTCACTTGATAGTACCCTGCCTCAAGTCCAGTTTGGAGTAACAACCGGATCCTTGCAACTGGTCGAATAGCTCGTCAATCAGTGGTAGGGGATACTTATTCTTGACCGTCAGGTTATTCAAGCCCCGATAGTCAATACACAACCTCAGAGTCCCATCTTTCTTCTTCACAAACAGCACAGGTGCTCCTCAGGGCGACGTGCTAGGTCTGATGTAACCTTGCTTCACCAACTCTTCTATCTGTTCCTTCAGTTCTTTCAGCTTCGCCGGTGCCATCCGATATAGAGTCTGGGACACCGGTTCCGCTCCTGGAACTAGATCAATGGTGAATTCAATTTCTCGACTAGGAGGTAGGGAAGTGAGTTCCGCGGGAAACATATCGGGAAAATCCTTTACTACCTCGGTATCCTCCAAAGTGCACTGGTCCTTCGGTTTGTTTATCATATAAGCTAAGTATCTTTGACATCCTTGCTTCAGCAATTTCTGGGCCCTAGCCCTAGCTATCAAATACTTCAATTCCTTTACTCTCTTACCATTGAATTCCAACACATCACACCCTGGTCTAATGAACTGAACCGATTTATTCCTACAATCTACCCTAGCCCCATGCTTTGCTAGCCAATCCATTCCTAATATCAAATCATAATCATCGATATCCAGTACTATCAAATCTCCTTCTAATTTTTCTCTCCCCACTTCAATTTTGCAATTTCGCACATACCGATCTGCTTGCACTATCTTCCCTAAAGGTGTACTTACCAACAAAGTAAAAGGTAGTTCTACTCTATCCCAACCCAAATGATATGCACAGTTCTTGTTTAAATAGGAATGGGTGGATCCCAGGTCTATCAATGTATTAACGGAATGTCCTTAGATAGTAAACATACCTTCCACTACTGCCGCATCAGCTCCAACCTCCTTTCAGTTGAGAGTGAATACCTTTTCTTTCACTTGAGGCTTTGGTGCTCCACTCCCAGATGCTCTAGAGGTATTGGCTCGGTTGGCCCCCGGGATCTGAGCCGGATTTCCTTGCTCGACTCGGTGAAGTTTAGGGCAGGCATTCCGTAGGTGGTTCGGGTCTCTGCAGTGGTAACATTTCCGCTCACCTCTTTTGGACCAACAATTCTTCTCTGAGTGGCCCTTTTTTCCACATTGCCTGCATAACAGAAGATTCTGCGTAGAACCAGCTAGTGTTGTCCGAGCTTGCTTTCCCCAATTCTGCCACTGCTGGTTGGTGGGGCGCTTGTTGGATTGCTACCTCTGGAAAGGTCCTTGCGGTTGCCTTGGCAGCTGGAAAGGTCTCGATGCCATTCTCTTGCGGTCTTTATTTTCTATCCGGGTGGCTACATCTATGGCCCTTGAGTAGGTCGTTGGTGGAGAAGGTGCCAACGCCCTTCTCAACTCCTGCCTTAGTCCCTTGACGAACTGTCTTGTCCTGTTCTGCTCAGTGTCCACCAGCCTCTTGCAGTACTTTGATAGTTGGGTGAACCGTACCGCGTACCGAGCTATCGTCATGCCCCCTGCTTTAGATTCTAAAACTCATATTCCCACTTCTCCACTATCCACTGAGGGATATACTCAGCCCTGAATACTTCCACAAAATTGGCCCATGTCCAGTTTTGACCAATCATTTCCCAGTCGTCCTGCACCCGTTGCCACCATACCCGAGATGGGCTCCTCAAACGAAATGCAGCAAGCTTCACTATTCGCTTCTCAGTGTACTGAAGCGTAGCGAATATGTCTTCCATCTGCTCTATCTATTACTTAGCTTTCTAATCCTACTCAGCTTCTCCCAAGAAAATAGGTGGTTGAAATTTCAGAAATCGCTCCAAGGCTTCATCCTCTCCTTTGGGGTTCCTCCACTTAGTCAAAGTCTGGAGAATCTCAGCCATCTTGCTGAATGCTTGCCATATTATCACTTCAACAGGTGCTTCAGACCGCATTTCCAACTCTGGCCCACTCTTATCTCCCTGACTGGGTAATTGCCTTCGGGTCATTTCAACCTCTGGTGCTACAGGTTCTGCCTCCAGAACTCTCCTACTTGATGTAGCTATATGGCGCATGGGTGCCATTCTAAACCATACCCAAATGATGAGTTTATGCATTCAATGTTTAAATCATTTTAGTTGAGCATACATTCATAATCAGATTCAAGTAGAAGGAAATCAAATGCAAGTTTTGTATAAAGAGTTGCATATAAATTTCTCTCAAACCTTAGTAGAGTACTCAGGTACTCTTATTTGCATAAATTTGAAACGAAAGCAGTAAACAGAAAGGAAATACTTAACATGGAAGTTCATGGAAAGTGATAAATAAAACATCCTAATCATAGCAGTCTTTAGCCTTCCTAGTCCTTATCAGAGTTTTCAAAGTCAGCCTTACATAACCATCCCCCAGAATTCTTAGTGAAGTCTATCCCTGCCCCACTTGCAAACCCATCTATAGGTTCTTTCCCAGGTCGCCTAGAACTCTCCCCGGTCTCGACCTGGTTGGGTGGAGATATGAAGAAAAGTCTAGGTGGAGATTTATAATCTATCTTCTCTGGATCATTACTATCAGCTGCCAAATCGACTACGAGACTAGGAGGGTGGGGAACATATGCCATATCAATCTCCTCATCTTCACTGTCGAAAACCAAGTCTATCACAGGTATTGGAGGTGGCTTATTGATTCGGACCTCATCGATACTGCTATTGTCCAAGGGAATAATTGGATGTGGTACAGGTTGTGGTACGGGTAGGTCTTCTGGGTAGAT
Organism: Voacanga thouarsii; assembly: GCA_026120185.1. Taxonomy (NCBI): domain Eukaryota; kingdom Viridiplantae; phylum Streptophyta; class Magnoliopsida; order Gentianales; family Apocynaceae; genus Voacanga; species Voacanga thouarsii. The sequence continues at coordinate 34,270 of JANUWF010001079.1, read as the reverse complement.
ATGGATGGGAAGATGCCATTGCTGCCCTTTCCTTATGGTTCTAAGCATTCTAACCATCCTATAGCATAAACAAGATAGGTTAGGTAAAATATTTGAACTTAGTAAAACAGAACATATACTATCAATATGTGCTTAAACCTAATCTCTGATACCACTTGTAATACCCCATAACCTAGGCCCAATAGGGCCGGGGATGTCGCCCCGTCTAAAGGAGAAGGAGTCTTTATAACTAGGTCACATAAATGAAAATAAAACAATACTTTAAAAATTAAACTTATTACATCCCAAAAATTCAAGAACAAATCCGAAATAAATGGTTTACTATCATCTCTCAAAGCAATACATAAAATAAATAACACAATGTCTTCAAAGCAGGCAACCAACTAGCTACTCATCCCCACAGCAGGATTGACCTGAAAACATGGCATAAAAGGTGATGAGATAAAAATCTCAGTAAGCCTGTGTGTGCTTTGAGTGTTTCAGGTAAAACAGTTCATGAATGCATGTTGTAAAAATTACATAAGAGAAAGTGCTGGCAAGCGAGAAATAAGGTTAAAAATAAAGAGTGGCATTTTTCCTTTTCAAACCATACATGTGAACAACAAATACAACCACTCAAATGGGCAGCCATAGGTTACCACACGTTAGGCCCCATGACCATATAATGGTCAGAATGCCACACTTTGTGCAGACTAACAAAAAAGCAGGTGATCGGCCTACTAGGTAAGACACTCCTCCTTCTCTACACCTAAACAAACCGGTTGTCCATTCTGAAAACACACAGTCCACTTGATTGAACTTGCTAGCTCGGACCGGCATGACTAAGTAGTACTGTCGTTTCTCTAAGTTGAGTTTATCTTCTGGAGGTGGCCTCACTGCCAGAAGACTCACTCTTACTCTTCAAAACTAGTACTACTAGCCTACCTTTATTGAGTACTCAATATTGATTGTCCCACTTGGGAGAGAATGGATAAAACATTGCTTCATTTGGAAATAGTAATTAAGGTTTTTAAAATTCGTGATAAGTTGAGTTTTAGACAAAGTTTAGTGTTTGAGCAAAATTGTTTGTTTTATAAATGACTTGTTTGACTGAACAAGAAAGATACAGTCCTTAATTGCCTTTACAAGAATGAGTGTTCATACACTCTGCGTTTGGCTTGCTATAGTAACCTTTTGTCATCAAATAAGTTTATGCAGGAGCATACTTGATCCTTTGCTTGCAAATTCACAAATCTTCCAAAGCTGACCTAACCCCGCTTGGGGTAAACATAAGCTATATGGTTATACTCAAGCTATATTCGCTTCCATAAACAATCCTAGATCAACTTATTACAATCATTACCCTAATATCCTAAGCTTTAAGGCTAGATGATAAGGGGTTTTATGAAATCTGTCTAGCTTAATAAGTGAAAATAACTAAGGGTTGTAAAATAATTACTAATAAGTTATAGGTTCAAATATAAGTCTTGAGTGTTGCTATTAATAAATAAACTAGAGTTTAATTGATGAAGGATCCTAAGTCCTAGGTGATAATATTAAAATAAATAATAACTTATTACTAATCTCTTAATTAATAATTAATAGTTAAAAAATAATTAATAAATAAAATTAATAATAAATAAATTTTATTAAATTTTGATCAATAGATAATAAATAAATTTTAATAGTATTTATGAATATATAGCCTACAAGATTAATATTTTACCTATATTTATTATTTATATAAAAGGCTTTATTTAATATTATTATAATATATACATATATATATATATATATATTATATTTCATTAAAATATCATTTATTTGGCTAAAATATCACTATTCCATTTAATATTCCAAATCCAACTTCCTAGGGTTTCAAAATCTTTAAAGGAAATCATGCTATCAATTTTAATTAACGCACTAAAATTGGCTAATTAAAATAGCTTAGGATCAACAATGTCATGATCATAAATTTTCTGTTGCTAACAAGAATCATGAACATAAACTCCAACATCATTCGACAAACCATTCTATTCATGAATAAAGGCTTGAATCCATAACCACTAGCACATGGTCAAAACTCTACTAAGCATAATCATATTCGTGGCTTTATTGAAAACAAGAACATAATACCCTATTCACCAAAGGTGACATAATATCTAGCATGATTAAACATCCAAACTCACTCAAATCACGAAAACATGCATCAATCCACAAGAACTATCATAAAACTTAACCATGGTAAAACATCCTCATGCTTCAATCTCAACTCCTTCATACATAAGCACATACTTAATCCCCAATCATATTCCATCATTTTCTAACAACATCTATGGGACATGATTTTGGAATTAAAGAGGGGGTTAAAGACAATTTCTTGGTTGATGACAATCTTGATGAAGATTCAAGGAGGTTCACACGCTTAGGAGGCTTGATTCATCCAAGAAGGAAGAAGAAAAATGGCTATGGTGAAAGAAGCTTTTCGAGCAGAGAGAGAGAGAGAGAGAGAGAGAGAGAGAGAGAGAGAGAGTGTGTGTGTGTGTGTGTGTGTATCAAGTTAAAGATTGAAGGGAAAGAAGATGAATAAAATCGTTCTTGGTTACCTTGATAGAGTTCTTGTGACTTCAAGAAAAATTTCGGTTTTGATCTGTTAGCAGATTTTTCTTTTAAGTGTTTGATGTTATAAAATCCAAAAATGGACTCAAGGGAGTGAGCAAACGTGATCTGGAATTTTTTTGGAAGGGATTGGAGATGTTTAGAGGGGTCTTAGGCTTGGAGAATGGTGGTTTGTGTTCTTGGCGTTCTTAGTGTTCTTCATGTTCTTGGAGAAATGGAGAGAATTAGAGAGAAGCTGGACGAAATTGCTGAAAGGTGTTGGCTGAATGGTTTAGGAATTCTTGTGATTTGATTTTCAGATTAGGGAGTAGAGGAAAATCTGGTCATTTGATTTTCAAAGGGAGTAATTCTTGAAGTGAATTAAGGTAGAAGATATGGTAGAGTGGTTTGATTGATGGAGGTTCTTTGGAGCTGTAATGGCCGACTGGTTTGCTGAGGTTTTGCTGAGATGAACGAGGTTTGAAAGAGCTACATGGTGGCCGAAATATTGAGTGTAATGGTGGGAGGATTTCTGGTTGTTGAAGCTTAATCCAAGGAAGTTTTCATGGAGCAATTTGTTGGAATTTTAAATTTCAATTGGAAGCTTGATTGGAGTTATTGAAGGAGGAATTTAGGGAGTGGTTATGGAGTTCCATCGAGCAGGTCAGTGAAGGTGGGGGATGAAGTTCAGTTCATGGTTGACTAAGGTTAATTTCATAGAAAGTTGAAGTGGTTTTCGGACAAGGCTTGAAGAGAGAGCATGACTGGAATTTCTGGTTTGATTTTCATATGGCTTGCTGGAATTTCTGTGTGGTTTTTTTGCAACATTCCAGCCAACTTGCAGAGTGTTTGAAGGGGTATTAGAGGGTCCTTTGAGGTTGGTTTCCAGCCTTCTTTATGGAGGAAAGATAGAGTTGGATTGCTGGTTTGAAAGGTGGAAAAAACAGCTTGGTTTTTGGCCTGCCAAGTTGCGAAACTTGCCCAGAATTTTTTTTCTGGTTTGCACAACTTTGTGCGGTCCAATTTTTGGCAAAGGATTTCAGTCTTCAAGCTGAACAAGTAGGCCATTTTTCTGGCAGCAATTGAGGAAGAAAAATGGTTGATGTTTTCAAAAGCTAGGCTGCCCAAGAATCTGAAAAATTTTCAGATTGCTTCCACAAAGAAGATGGACACTTATGGAGTGGAGTTTTGAAGGTTTAACCATGGAGACTAATTCTCTTGGGGACCTTCCTTAACCCTTCCCTATTTTTAGCCAAAACTCTATCTTCTAAGAGCCTTTTTCAAAATTCCAAGATCAATAGACCTTGCTGAATTTTCTGGAATTAAAACGTGGATTTGGATAAATTGAATAAGCTTAATTGGTGAAGAATTTAAGGTAAGCTAGGGAACAAAAGGGTATGAATCCCTTAAGAATTCTTGTAGGGCTTAAGAATAGGATTAGGACATTCCATTCATGTCTCCCCTAGGACAACACTCCTAGTTCTACTTATGGAATACAAAGGCCGAAAAGTCCAACCTTAAACAAAATAAAATTAATCATGCTAAAACTTAAATGATGGCATTTGAACTCTAGACCTTAGAAATTAATTCTAAAGCTCTAACCACTAAACCACAACAACTCTTGTTCTTTTTTTCTCTCCTAAATATTCTTCCTATTTAATCCTCAAGCTATCTCCTTATTTTGACCTCAAGCAAAATTACTATTCTACCCTTCCTACTCAATAAGCACAACTAAGATTTTCAGACTATAAATTATAATTCTAAAGCACATAAAATCATTCAAAAATATATATTTATTCTTGCAAGAAAATATGATATGCATCCCGACCCCCCTTACTTTATGGTTGGCTTTAGGTGGGGTTTCAGATCTTTAGCTAGTAATTCCCTAATAGAGCCCTTGGCACACAAAGTATCGCCTCTCTAAACAAGAAACCATCATGTCTAAAATACTTGGCAAATGCATACTTCTCACAAGCATGATATATATCCCTAAATTCTTTATCATTAACATGCAATTCTTTTACAAATTTAAAACCAAGAAGTTTATCATCCAAAGAATTTAGAACCGCTTACCTTCATGATAGGGCATCCGTAACCACATTTTCCTTACCCTTATTGTATTGAATAACATAAGGAAATGTCCTAATGAAATCCATCCACCTTGCATGTCGTTTGTTCAAATTTTGTCAGCTTTTGAGGTGTTTAAAGGTCATATTATCAGTATGGATCACAAACTCTCTTGGTAAAATATAGTGTTGCTAATATTCTAATGTCTTAATAAAGGTAAAGAGTTCATTATCATAAGTGGAGTAATTGAGGGCTGCCCCAGATAATTTCTCTCTAAAGTAAGCAATGGGCTTTCGGTCTTGGGTTAAAACTGCTCCTATTCCTATCTCACTTACATCTCACTCTATCTCAAATGCTTGTCAAAGTTGGGGAGGATAAGAATTAGAGCTTGGCCCAATTTATCCTTGAGGGTTTGGAATTCCTTTTCTTAGACTTTCTCCCATCTAAATCCTACATTTTTATTCACAACTTCGGTTAGAGGGATTGCTATAGTACTAAAATTCTTGATAAACCTCCTATAAAAACTAGCTACCCTATAGAAACTACGAACATGGGTAATGGGAATAGGAGTAGGCCAATCTTAGATGGCTTTAACTTTCTTCTCATCAACCTCAATTCCCTTAGCACTCACAACATACCCAAGAAATATAATCATTTCCAAACAAAATGAGTATTTTTTTTTCTAGATTAGCATACAATCTCCCCATTCGAAGAGTAACAAACACACATTGAAGATGGTTCAAATGATCTATATATGATTTGCTATATATCAATATATCATCAAAGTGCACAACAACAAATTTCGTAATGAATTCCCTATTATTAGAGTTGTGCTCTAGAGTCAATCATTTATACAATGTATTTTGCACATTTATTAATAAAAGGAATTATTTATCTTTTAGTTTAATGAATCATTTTGCATATATGTGTATAAAAATATTAGATAATATCCCAAGCACATAGTATAGTATTAAGGAAATTATGAAAGAAATCATTATATGAGATTCCTACTACACTAGGTAGCCCTTGTACTTAGACCATCATTAGTCATAGTATTAATGAGATAGGACATTATTAATGTGTTAAGACTAGCACGGGTTATACTTCTTGATTTGATTAAGCCGTGGTTCTAAGTTTTGTGATACTCAAAGTTAACATATAGATGCTTGTTACTTGAACAAGTATATTTGATGACTAAACTATGAGATAATCATATGGATAATTGTTTACTACCAATGATAGAATCTCATTATAGCAAATGTGCAAGTATAATTAAACTTAACGTCTCCAAGTTACTTTATTTACTAAGTATTGTACTTTAGTTCTAATCTTTGGAGTCTCATCTAGGGTTACCTATGGGATGGATATTGGGTATAACATAAAGTAAACAAAAGTAGTTGAGAGGATCAATAAATGATTCATTAATCCTAATAGTAGGGGCGTATATCTCATAGTCACTTGTATAGAGTCATTACTTAAGACTTACCCTAGTCTTCCAAAGTTAGCTCTAATCCGCCTACCCTTATTGAGTACTCAACGTTACGTTTACTACACTAGGAAGTAATTTAGTAAAGTGCGTTACATTGAAATTGCAATTATAATTCTAAAAAGTCTGAGAATAAAATCTGATTTAAGAAAGTTTAGCATTTTATTTTGGAAAACATTTACTTGCTTAAAATTATTTTGTTTTGATAGAAGATGCAAAATATCTATTAATTGCAACTCAAAGAATAACTTTACACATTTAACTTGCAGGAGCACTTTAGTTCAACAAACAGCTTTATGTAAGGATTAACTTGATTCTTTTGTCTCACGGATAAAATCTCCCGATGTCTGGATTAAAGAAACCTAGCCTCATCTGGAGTAAATATAAAGTACATGTTACTATTGGCCAACAACTCATGTATCTCAAGTGCATAAGCATATATTTAACTCTAATTTCCATATTTCACCTAACTTTTGACAAATTCACCATTAGTACCTACAATATCATAATATCAAAAGAGTTTAACTAGTAATTGCAAGTCAACAATCAATTTGGTACAACTACTATCTTTATTCTTATAACAGCTTGTTAAAGGTGAAAGCACATCCCAAAACACCTAGCATTCATAACTATATATCCAAAACCCAAAATTTCCTACTAGCAATAATAACTACTATTCATAGAAACATCAAATAACAATTAAATAACATGCTGCAACAATATTTAACATGGATAAATAATGTGCCCTTGATTAACTAGCAAATAAAAAAATCATTAATACCTTATAATATAAATACTAATTTTATAGATAATAAAGAAATTTCATTTCACATATAATATCTATTAGACTATATGTATATTCTCTTTTAGAAAATAGTGACTAGTTGATAAATGCAAGATGTTAATGTATAGTAGTTTATTGATGCTCAATAATGGTTCAAATAAGATTAATTGATATTTAAACTAGAGTTTTGATACCATTATTAAGTATAACAATTATAGCAGCAGCAGTAGTAATAATAATAATAATAATAATAATAATAATAATAATAATAATAATAATAATAATAATAATAATAATAATAATAATAATAATAATATTATTATTATTATTATTATTATTATTATTATTATTATTAACCATGATAATAATACTAATGATAAAAAATAATATTAGTTGTTAAATAATTCCCAATAGCAATAATGTTTTAAACAACAAGCATTATAAAATTACACACAAATATATCTATATGTGTACCCTATTTTTCTGCAATTTCTTTTGTTTTCTTTCTTGGTACAGAGTCTACCAATATGTGAAAAGAATTATTCTCTTGCATCTCCGTAATTATCTTCAATTTTTGTTCACTTTGATTGCTGAGTATTTGAAGGCATGCACTGGTATTCGCAACAAACTTGTTTACTATTTCTTCAAATAAATGCCTAGATTGTGAAGATGGAGGTGGAGGGTTATATGGATAGTAGTCTTGGTTGCTCCACTAAGCATTAGAATAACCACACCTCTTCAAACTATATGCTCTATCTTACCCTTGGTCCTCAAAAATATAAGCTTCATAAGGATGAGGGGAATAATCAAAGTGTTATTCTCTATACAACTCATAGCTCATGCCTTGATCTTCTGAGGGAATTACACTCCAATTATTATTCCTCTCACTAAGGGCATTAATATAAGCTTCTAATTGGGCCAATTTCACATCATTAACAACCTTTTTACTTTGTGCTATTGGCAACATACTACCCCATGAATTACTAGCCATGATGATGGTTTTAAACAATACAATCTCAAAAACAAAAACAAAAGTTAATAACAAGGAAATTGATAACAAAACTACAAAATCTACCAAAATCTACAAAAGCGACATAAAACATACAAAAAAAAAAAAAGATTCAAACTAGAACAAAAACAAATAAAAATAAAGAAACTAACAAATAGCTAAATCAACAAAACTCGACCTTTTCACAATATTGCCAGTCTTTAGCAATGACACTAAAAACATCTTGTATTTTTTTGAGTGTTAAAAATAGTGATAGGAATCCATCCGAGCAATATGACAAAGTTAAAGAAGGGGGATGGAACTACAAGCCACACTTCATGGGACCTTGGAAGAATCCAAGACATGGAGGTTTACATGTGAGAATTCAACCAAAACCAACCAACAAGCCAAAGAACATGAAAAGTGTGAAGAGATGGGTGCCAAAGAGAAGGCCAAAGAAAGAGGCATTTGCCCAATAATTCGTATGGAAGGCTAAAAGAGCACAAGAGAAGGTTGAGAACAAGTAAATGAAGTGGCTGTTGAAGAATATTACCGAACTAGCACCGGCCTAGGAAGGCAAATCGATGCCATCTAGCCAATTTGTTCAGAACACAATTGGTGCCGGCTTACCCATGCAAACTAGTGTCGGCCCACTTCGGGTAATGCTATGTTTGCTTAATTTTTCTATTTTTTGTTCTGTTTTGTTTCCAATTAAATTATTATGACTTTTATTTTGTAATAGGGATATTTTAGACCTTTTAAACACTTGAATGATTGAGATTTCATCTCACCTTAGTTAGGTTTAGATGCCTATATAAATGGCATTATAGTTCTTGTAAGGGACTAATCAACTTTGGATATTGCTAGAAATCAAAAAGTCTTTTGAGAGCTTTTGAGAGGTGATTCCTCTTGGGTTAATCCTATGAACATCAAGACCATTCTTAGGGCCTAATCCTTCCCTATGTATTGAGTCTATAAACCCTTTTAGGATAGATTAATTAGCTTGCTAATTTGATTTTTAGGTTATAGATAATCTAAGGTTTTTTTTAGAGGTAAAGTTAGTTGCTTAAATCATTTTCTTTGAAGTGTTCTTGGTTTATTGTTGAATCAAGGGTCTTTGGTTGAGATTTGGATGACTTGATTCTTATTTCTAGTATTCTAAATTCTTTATTTTGGCTTAGGGATCTAGTATTTGAATTGGGTATCTTGTTTCTTCACTAAATTCATTGTTTTGAGCTCTTCAATGGGTCTTTTAATTTCACTCATAATTAGCCACGAAATTCATTGAAAAATCAGCACCAAGAACATATCAAAGGGTTTGGTATTAGAGAGAGGAAGCTTTGATTCTTATCAAAGCTTGAAGACATTGAAGAAGACTTCAAAAAATTGCTAATCTGCCACTCAAAATTGAGCTTCAAAAAGGTCATTCAAACATTAAATTTTATTAAGTTTTATGTGTGGAAATGACTCTTTTATGTTAGTATATCGTTAGGGATTACAAATTTCTTATTATTTGTTGATTTGTAGGGCTAAAATTGCTTAAAATTTCTGTTATATCTTGAGTTCTGAAAATTACTTACAACGTGTTTAATATTTTGCTTGAGTGAACATTTAACTAGAAATTGTGGCTAAAACTTTTATGAACACTTCTATAATTAGTTAGTTATTATTTTCAAGTATCTTGGGGACATTTCTTGTCCAATTGAGCTCGTTATAGCTGTTGAACTCTTACTCTATTCTTGAGTGATATGTTCTTTGAACTTCTAGTGTTTCATTGAAATTCTTGTTAGGTCTTGTCTATTCACCCATTCCTTAGTCATTGAAGTTGTTGAACTCTCTTGAATTCATTAACTCTTGATATAAACTCCTTGAGGCTCATTGTTGTTGATGATCAAACTTCCATCTAAGTCTAGTTAGTTGTCCTTAGAGGATCAGTAAACTTGTCAAGTTTGGACTAGCTCTTAAGCAATTGGGAGTTTTTTGTGGAAGGAACACATTGAGGAAATTGAGTGCTTGAAAAAGGAAATAGTGTGAGCTTATTCTTATTAAAATTCAAAGGAGAGTTAAACACGAGGGTTGAGCATTAATGATTGTGAGGAATTACTTTCTCCTTTTATCCAAATTTTCTAAGTGAGAACCCTTGAAATTTTCAGTACAATGTCCCAAGGAACTTCATTTGATATTCAAGCCGCATTTAAAATTTTCTAAGTAAAAATAGAAGGCATGAGGAGGGACATTAGGAGGATGAAATCTAACCAAAGCCAAGCCTCAACAAATGCTACAAGGGGAGATAGCCTTAGAGTGAGAAAGGAGTATAAACCTCCATTCCCATTATATGAGCAACCAATGAAGGGATGTGGAGAACATTTTATGGGAGGTTATCTAAAAATTCTAATAAAAGAAAGGTAGGAAAAGTTTGGGTTAGGTAAATGAAGACATGAGGGAAAAAAATTGAGGGGTGTAAGGAAAAGGACCTATCCTAAGAAGTCCACATACACCAATCCCATATTTCAACATTCACCAAACGAGAGAAGTAAGACACCAAAACAATCATTAAGAACAACCCAAAAGCCTAGAGAAGAAGAGGGTAGTAAAGAAAAGGTTGGGGTTGGGGAGGTTTTTCCATTGATTGGTGTTGCTAGAAAGATTATAGGTGCAATTGTTGTTGAGAAAGCAAAGAATTCACGAAGGAGTAACATCTTTTATACTAAGTACCTTATCCAACGAAAGCCTTGTAGTATGATTATTGATGAAGGAAGTTGCACCAATGTGATAAGTGCTACCCTAATAGAGGACTTGGGATTAGAAACCATAAGATACCCTAAACCATACAAACTCCATTGGTTAAGTGATTGTGGAGAAGTGAAGGTAAGCAAACAAGCTAAAGTTGAGTTTGATATAGGGGCCTATAAAGATGTGGTGTTATATGTTCCCAATGCAAGTGGAGCATATTTTATTAGGAAGGCCATGGATGTTTGATAGAGATATGGCAAACTAGGGGAGGAAGAATAAATATATTTTGAACAAAGATGGAAAGAAGATTACACTACTTCCATTATCCTTTAGTGAGGTACTTAAATGTGAAACCCCACCTAGAGCCAACCCTAGAGTAAGGGGGTCGGGATGCATATCATATTATTTTGCATGAATATATATGTTTTTGAATGATTTTATGCGCTTTAGAATTGTGGATTATAGGTTAAAATGCTTAGTTATGCTTATTGAGTAGGAGGGGTAAAATGGTAATTTTGCTTGAGGTCAAAATAGGAAGATAGCTTGAGAATTTCATAAGAAGAATATGTGGTTGAGAAAATAAGAACAAGAATTAGTGTGGTTTAGTGGTTAGAGCTTGGTGAATTAATTTCTAAGGTCATGAGTTCAAATCCCATCGTTTAAGCTTTTGTCATGATTATCTTAACTAAGTTTGAATTTTTGTTTTCTCGCATTCCATGAAAATAGGAATGTTGTCTTAGGGGAGACATGAAGAGAATGTCCTAATCTTATCCTCATGTCCTAAAAAGAATTCTAGAGGAATTCTTGTCCTTTTTATTACCTCTAGCTTGTCCTAATACCTTTGTAATTTAAATCCATTAAATCTCTTCTTTTGAACTCCAAAATTCTGTGATATTCCTTCACCTTGAATTTTGAAAATCAGCTTTGGAGGATGGGGAGTTGGCCAAAAATAGGAGGGGAAATAGGAAGGGTTTCCAAGAGAAATCAACCACCATGAAAAAACCTTCAAAATTCACCTTCATGTTGTTCATGTTTTAGTGAAGGGAAATCTGGAAAATTTTCCAGAATTTTTGCAGACCATCTCTTCGAAAATTCAGCCAGTAAACCTCTTCATTTGCTACCAAGAAAATGGTCATTTCATGTGGCTTGAAGGCTGGAAAATCTGTACAATTTTTGGACTGCACAAACTGTGCAAAACCAGAAAAAAAAAATTCTGGACATTTCGCAGCTTTCAACCAAGGAAATGAAGCTGTTTTAGTCCATCTTCAAGCCAGCAAAACTCCTCTGTATTTCTCCAGAAAGAAGGCTGGAAAATCACCTTTGAAAGACCTTCAAACCCCCTCAAGAACCAGCTGCAAATCGGGTTGAAGGAGTGCAGAAATTCTGCACCAACCTTCGAAACCTTGGACAGCTTGAAACCAGAATTTTTCCAACTTTGCTTCCTTCAAGCCTAGGCCGAAAACCACCCTTCAACTTCTGCAACATTGATCCTTGATCAGCCATGGACTGAACACCCTTAACCCCATACTTACCTTGAACTCATGGACTCCATAACCACACCTCAAAATACTCCTAAGATCACTCCATTCAAACTTTTTTGAACTTCAAAAAAATTCCAGCATTTTACTCCATTAAACCACTCTTGCATTAGGCTAACTAACCAGAATTTCCTCTGCCTTCATAGACTGAATTTTGGTCAGCTCTATAGCCTGAACAAGCTCCATTCATTCCATCAAAATCACCTTGTTCAGCCGGCACCATTGAAGAGTGAAGAAACCTTCCTTGATCAAACACCATAGCTAACCACCTACCTTAACCAACTCCACAACTTTCTCCATTTAAATTTCAAAAAAAATCTGATCACTCTCTCTCCCACAAGCTGAAAACCGAAACTTCTCTTCAACCTAGACCATTCGGCCAGCTCTCTACCAGATTTCGTGCAGCTTTCTCCCACACTCTCTCCATTTTCACCAAGAACACCAATAACACCAAGAACACACACTAAACTTCTTCAAGCCTAACCCTACTCTAAACACCTCCAATCACTCTCAAATACTCCAGATCACTTCTACTTAATCCCTAGACTTCATTTCTGGTATTTATAACACAAAACCTCGCAAACAAGAATTTTCAAACGGATCAAAATTAGCCTTTTCCCTTGAAGGTCGAAAGAACATCAACAAGGTAAATCAAGAACAACCTTCTTGTTTATCCTTTTCCATTCAATTCTTAATATACCCTTCTAATGCTCTCTCTCTCTCTCTCTCTCTCTCTCTCTCTCTCTCTCCTCTACCGAAATGGTTGATCAACCATCAACCATGGCTGTTTTTCCCGGTGGATCACTCAAGACTCTCTATCGCGCGTGGACCTTCTTTTGCCTTCATCAAAGCAATCGACAATCAAGTATCCATTCTTAAATCCTTTCTTTTTAAATTCTGAAATCATGTCTCCTAGGTGTTGATAGGGAGATAGAGTATGAACGGAGATTGAGTATATGCATGTGGATTAAGGGGATGGAGTTAAGACATGATGATGGTTGTATATGGCTAAGTTGTATGTGTTTTCTTTTTGAATCATTGTATGTTCTTCGTGCTTAATGAATTTTATGGATGTTTGAAGCATGTTAGAGATCATGACACCAAAGGTGATTAGGCTCTTATGTTTCTATTTTCCATTGAAGCCATTTATGATGATTATGCCTAGAAGGAAGTTAGCTTTGTGATAGTATATGTTAAGTCAAGCATGTGTTCATGAATGGATTGGTTTATTATTTGATGTTGGAGAATGTGTTTATGAATCTTTTCTAGCAATAGGGAAATCATGGTGAAAGAGTATTTCCTTGTTAAGTCTAGGTTATTTTTAGTAACAAAATTTTATTACTTTAAATAGAATTACTACTATATTTTTTTTTCTATAAAATCCGAAACTCTAGGAAGATTTGGAGTGGTTTATTAATTAAAATATTAATATTTTCTTTATCAAATAAATGAGATCTTTTGTTAAAAATAATATATATAGTAATAAATCTTTTATAATAAGTAAAATATTAGAATTAATTGATAACCTTGTAGACCTTAGTTCAAACTTTTACCTATATTCCTAAATATTATTTATATTAAAATCTATTTTCTATTTATTAATTAAAATTTAAAATAATTCATTTATTATTAATTTTATTTATTACTAAATATTTGTTATCTATTAAAAAAATTAATTAAAAATTATTTGTAATTTATTATTTACTTATAATAAAGCTATTTTTAAATTACCATTTGTTAATATTGTTAGACTTAATATTATTTAAAATTCAAACCTTCTTTTATTTATTAATAATAGCACACAAGAATTATTAATTGAGTCTATAATTTATTAGCAATTATTTTAGAACCCCAAGTTATTTTAACTTATCAAACTAGACTTATTTTATAAAATTCTTTTCTTTAGCTAGCCTTAAAGCTTAGAACATTAGAGTCGTGATGGTAATGGGTTGAACTAGGATTATTTTGTGTAAGTGAGTTTAGCTTGAATGTAACCTTATGTTTTGTGTTTACCCCGGGCGGGTTAAGACAGCCTTGGAAGACTTTTGAGTTTGAGCAAGCAAAGAATCAGGTAAGCTCCTGCATGGAATTTTGTGAAGACCAAAATTACTATGGCAAGCCAAATGCAATGCATATGGACATTTATTTTGTGAAGGCAATTAAGGACTATTTTTTCCTTTTTATTCCAGACAAACAATTCATTTGAAAATTAAACAAGCAGTTTTACACAAAATGCTAAACTCTTTCTAAAACCCAATGGTGACAAGGCTTTTAGAAACCCTTAATTGCTATTTCCAAATAAAGCAGATTATGATCAATTTTCTCCCAAGTGGGACAATTAACATTGAGTACTCAATAAGGGTAGACCACCAAGACTAGTCTTTGAAGGGTTAGGGTAAGTCTCTCAGTAGGTGGCCACCTCTGAGGGGTGAGTCCTTCCTGGATAGGATGCCAGTCCGGTAGGTCATACCGGTCCGAGCTAGCAAGTTTCAGTCATGTGGACTGTGTGTTCCGAAGTGGACAACCGGTAAGTTTGAGTGTAGAGATGGAGGAGTATCTCACCCGGTAGGCCGTACACCTACCCTATGTCAACTTGCATAAAGTGTGGAATTCTGACCGTTATTTAGTCATGGGGCCCAACGTGTGGTAACCCATGGCTACCCATTCGAGTGGTCGTATTTATTGTGCACATGTATGGTTTGAAAAGCGAAACGCCACTCTTTATTTTCAACACTTATTTATTGCTTGCCAGCACTTTTCCTTATGGAACTTTTACAACTTGCATACATGAATTATTTTACCTGAAACACTCAAAGCACACACAGGCTTACTGAGATTTTTATCTCACCACCTTTTATGCCATGTTTTCAGGAAGATCCTGCTGTGGAGGTCATTAGCTAGATTACTGCCCATGCTTTGAAGACCTGTATTATTTTCATTATGTGACGTTTTGAGAGATTGATGCAAACAATTTATTTTGGATTTGTTCTAGTATTCATCTTTTGGGTTGTAATAGGTTTAATTTTAAAGTCTTTATTTTATTTTGTTCTATGTAACCTAGTTATAAAGACCCCTTATCCTCTGGACGGGGCGACATCCCCGGCCCTGATGGGCCTAGGTAGTGGGGTGTTACATTAAAGATAAAAATACCTTGAGGGAAAAGGACAATGAGAGAAGAGAGTTGAAAAAGAGGTGTAAAAACAAGAGAGAAAAGAAGGAAAGCAAAAAGAGAGTACAAAAAAGAAAAATGATGGAGGAAAAATGAGATAAACTTCTTTGGAGTTGAAACATGAAATGTAATACCCCACTACCTATGTACCCAAATAGGATGGGGATGTTGCCCCGTCCAATGGACCAAAGATCTTTATAATGAGGTACAAAAGAAAAATAAAAAATAAAATAAACAAAACATCAGAATTCACTATTTTGTTCCCTATTTTGCACCAATTCTATTTTTCAATTTTGCTACATAATCTATCATTTCTGAGCATTCCTAAATCATGTTTAAAACTCAAGTGAAAGTAGTTTAGGCATCATTTCAACCCAACTATTCTAGAACCGTTCAAACAGAGCACAAAGTCATGCTTGGCAAAACAGCATTTTTGAAGAATATTGTACAGCCAGTTTTCATTCCTTTTGTTCCTATGGTTTGGCTGGCATTCAAAGTCTCCAAAAATCAGTCAAATACCTTACCTAACATCATAAAAAAAATCTTAAGATCAATCATTTCATTTAGCAGCCACACCAAACAATTCTTGCAAACAAAGATACATGACTGTTTTCAGTATACATATATAGCTACTTTAATTCCATTTCTAGCTTTACCTAATACTACATGATCGTTCTTTTGCATTCAAATCTTCTCAATTCCATTCCACTATTTCCCTAACTTCTCAAAACATACTTAGGTTCAACTTCTTACACTCAATCCCCTGCCATTACAATTGTCCATAACCACAACTAATGAGTAAATTCATTTATAGCATTCTTGTTTTTCTTTCCTTATTTTGTCATGCAACTTTAGAATTTATTTACAGTCTATCTTTGCTGCATTTTCACCACTTCATAAAGCACCTAATGAACTGTAAAACATTCCTAAAACATACTTAATTGACTGGTTATCACCCTTACTCTAAACAACACCAAAAATAAAATTCTCGGTTCAACATCAAAACAGAATTCTTTATTTTAAACAATGAAAACCTACATCAAATGGATCCTTATCATATGCCGGAACAATTTGGCCCTCAACAAAATTACCACAGTTGTAGGAATGCCGATCACTTTTGATGGCCATACTGCTCAAATGGGTCGACTCTCATTTACCCACGTTCTTGTTGAGGTTGATATCTCTCGGGCTCTTAGTCCATGAAATTCGAGTTCAAATGCCTTCGGGGGATATCTTGGTGCATCTGGTTAAGTACGACATTAAGCCTACATTTTATGCCATTGCAAGCGGTTTAGGCAAAGCGATTCGTGCTTAACTTAAAGGGTCAATCACGGTCGTGTATATTAGAAGCTTGCGAGCCAACCCAGGGCTGCAAATCGCACCCATTACCGAGCTACTAGCCATAAAAGGAAGCCCAATACTAACACCATTTCAAAGCTTGTTCGGGATAAAGGTAAACAGTTGGTTGCTGATCAGTCCCTCCAGAGCCCTGAGTCACCTTCCCATTCCATTCCTTAGGTTGCCTCTGATGCTCCCTTGCCTTCAGGGCTCCTACCAAACCCAACCCTTAAATTATGCTCGGTTATGGTGTTACCTGATGGCTCGATCCTAGCATACCCACAGGCTGATTTGCCATCAGTTTCCTTGGGCCCTTCACAATGCACTGCACTTGCAGGCTCCGTTCAGCACAAACAGCCCCCATAAAGTCTCTTCTGGCCCTACGACCTCAAGTCCTCCCCCCTCCCCTTCTACCCCTCCCCCCCTGGCCAAGTGACCAAAGTTATTACCAGACTTGTGAAGTTAGGGGATGGTGCTGCCAGAGTTGCTCTGCCAGTGCCTAAGAGTATATAGGCTCCTATTGTTAACACACGGAGGGTACTACGTGTTGGGTATCTCACACATCATATATGGCATAGAGGAAGAATAAGAACGAGATACTACCCAAGGATCTACATATGTGTGAAAAAAAAGACATATATAGAACAAAGGTAACAACTTTTTACTTTTCTTTGATCGCGTGGAAAATAAAATTTTTCTCTTCAAGTAGAGGCACGATCCAGCAATCCTCTTGATCAAATATTACGAGAGTTGAATGTCCAACCACTATAATCACAGTATGTGATTATCTCTAATAGAAATCCACAAGGAGGATCACACTCAAGCACTAAGATGTTTATGTGCTAGCATAAACCAAAGTGGCGGCTAGGGTTTTCTTGCAAAAACAAGAGAGAGAAAAAGAAAGGTTGGAAGCAATTGTTTTTCATGGATTGTACTCATTAGCCAGGGTTTCGTGTGTTTATCACATATATCACACAAAAAATCCTGCTAAAATCCTCCATTTGAGATTTCTAAAATGATTAGAATTTTCTAATTGTAATTGAAAACATCAAGTTTTCACAATTATGATTTGGATCATAAGTTATAACTAATTATAATTTGGCCATAATAGCTTCGCTTTCTCATAATTAACCCCATTATGTTATCAAATAACATCTTGAGTATATAATCCTCTATTGTGTGTGACTTAATAGGTTTCCTGGTGTGAAACCCCAGTCAAAACCAACCTTAGAGTAAGGGGGTTGGGATGTATATCATATTTTATTTCATGATTAAATATATTTGTGAAACCCCGGTCAAAACCAACCTTAGAGTAAGAGGGTTGGGATGCATATCATGCTTTACTTCATGATTAAATACATTTTCATATCATTTCTATGTGCTTTGGATTTGAGTTTTATTGTTTTGAAGTCTTGTTGGTGAGTATTGTGTGAGAGGGGCAAAATAGTAATTTTTGCTCGAGGTGAAAATAAGGAGATAGATTGTGGATTGAATAAAAAATAATATTTCTAGTGAAAATATCAACAAGAGTTGTTGTGGTGTAGTGGTTAGAGCCTTAGAATTAATTATTGAAGTCTAGAGTTCAAATTCCATCATAGAAGCTTTAGCTAGGATAAATTTTATTTTTACTTGGGGGGAGTTGGTTTCGGCCATAAGGGCCTAGATCAATATGGTGATGATGTCCTAGGAGAGACATGTTAGGAGAATTCTCATTTCACCCCTTTGTTCTTCTCGAAATTCCAAAAGGGAATTCATTCTCCCTTGATCTTTAGTTTTTCCTTAAGTTTCAACTCCTTAGTTTGATCAAGGTGTTCTATCCTTTTCCTTTCCAGAAAATTCAGTAAAGTGCTGAGGTCTTTTAGGATCAAAATGTCCTAGTAAAAGGCTCCTCATGGTCTGGAAAACGTGAATGAATTGTGGGAAAGTTCAAGAGGAAAAATCCCTCTAGAAAGCTAGCTGAAATTTCTCTCTATAGCTAGTTCACCTTCCTCCTTGGAATGAGCTGAAATTTTCCAGCTTGTGTACCTTCAAAATGTCGAACTTCTTAGCTGACATTTCCTTCCAAATGCTTCCAGAAAAATGGCCTTAAGATCAGCTTGAAACATGAATTATTTCTGCCATTTTCGGACTACACAAAAGCTGTGCAAAACCAGTGAAAATTCTGGGCAAAATCGCAGCCTTGGAGGCTTAAAACCAAGCCGTTTTCTTCCAGATTTTGTACAGCACCTTAGCCATGTTTTTCCTCCATGAAGAAGGTTGGAAACCAGCCTTAAATACCCCTGAAACCCCCCTCCCAGATCGCTGCAAATCGGCTAGCAGTGGCAGACGAAATTCTACCAGAAAAAAATCCCTATGCGGCAAAAATGGTTGTGCAGGAATTTTCCAGCTTGCTTTCCATTTCTCCTCTAGCCGAAAATGCCAACCTACTTCTGTCAAAACCTCTCTTAAACCACCATTAACAGAGCTCCATTGTTCCCTTTGAGCTTATACAGGAAATTCCATCAATGGCTGTCCGAAAATCTTTCCAACAAATCCCTGCAATTTGGCTTGATTACCTTCCAAAATTTCAGCCATCTTATTTAGCAACCTTCCATGATATCTTGCTCAATTGGCCAGGCTTCTTCTTCATCTTTGTACCCCTTAGTTTTGGCCATCATAAGCCTTGTAGAACCAGCTTTAATTCCTCAGAAAAGCAACACAATTCAGTCGGCCATAGGAGACTTCAAAACTGTCCAGAAAAATCAAGATATCCTAGAATATTCACTTTCCAAATTCTCTTCCTAAAAATATTCTTCAAGGATTGTAACAACTAACCTTTCCTTTCCCTTCCAAATCAGAGAAATCACTCCCTAAACCCTACAGAATTTCGGCAGCCCCAATCCCACAGAAAATCGGCAGCTTCTTCTTCTCTCTCTCTCGATTTTCTCTAGCTACCAAGAACACACACACTACACCAAGAACACCTACTACCTTCTTACACCTAATACACCTCCAAACCACTTCAAACCCTCACGAAAATCTCCAGATTTGATCTACTCCTTGCTGTGAATCCATCAACACCCTTATTAACATCAAACTCCACAAATCATCTTGCTACTTTGGATCAAAAACCAGAAAATTTTGTGAAGGACAAGAACATCTTCAAGGTAAACTTATTCTAACAACTTCATCTTCTCCAAACTTGATCTCTAATGAAAACCTATATGAATAAGCATACTAATGATCTCTTCTTCTTCTTCTTCTTCTTCTTCTTCTTCTTCTTCTTCTTCTTCTTCTCTCTCTCTCTCTCTCTCTCTCTCATGGCCGAAATTCCCTCCCTTGGCCGAATGGTCTCTTTTTCCATGACCATGCTTTCGCCACCTCTCTTGGACAAGATTAGCTATCTAGGAGTTGAGATCTATTCCAAACTCCTTCAAGACATTCATCAATCAAGTAAGTACCTTCAATCTTCCTTGTAAACTCTAGAATCATGTCTCTAGGATGATGTTGTTAGTAGGTGGATGGTGATAGGATTTGAGTATATATATTTATTGTTGAGATTGAAGCATGAGCAATTGTAGGATTGTGAAGGAGATGGGATTTATGCATGAAAGGTTCATCTTGGATGATTGTATGATGATTTGAGGGTTGATGCATGTCATAGGTAGTATTTGTGAAGAAGCATGCTAGAGATTATGTCACCTTTGGTGAATAGGAGTTTATGCATGATTAGATTATTGAAGCCATGATCATGTTTATGCTAGTAATGGTTAAATCATGTCTTAATAAATTTGGATCTATGCCTAGATGCAAGATTTGGATGATTTGATGAATCGAAGGATTGTGTATGTTATTGTTTGTGGTTGGCCATAGAATCTTGATCATGATCTAGTTGTTCCTAAGCTAATTTTAGTTCATGAATAAAGTATTCAATACTAATTTTGCTAGTAGATTTCGAAAAACCCTAGGAATGGTAGATTTGGAATTATTATACATATAAATGATATTTTAGCCAAATAAATAATGATTTTTGCTAGAAAGCAAAATAAATCAATATTATTAAAAATAAAGAAATCAATTTAAGCCTTTATGAAAAAGATTTTTAATTAGTAAAATAATTATTAAATCAAAACCCCTTAAGGATTTACTTATTATTTTCCAAACAAGACTCATTAAATTTAATCTTCACTAGTTCTAGCTATCAACTATTTTCTAACAACTAGACTATCATTAAATCACTATTTTACCTATTACCACCTATGACTCTTGATCAAATAAACTCTAAATTTTCCTTAACAAGATTTAAACTTTCAACTTATTAGAATTTATTTCCCAAACCATTAATTATTTTAAATAGCAAATTAAACTTAGCTTATAAACTTACTTATTTATTATTTTGCCTTAAAGCTTGGGACACTAGGATCATGGTAGTAGTGAAATGAGTTGATTTAAAATTGAGGAAGTGGATTGTAGCTTGAATCTGATTAAGATTTGTATTTACCCATGTGGGGTTAGGTCAGCTGTTCGAGACCTTGTTGTTGTGAGCAAGAATCAGGTAAGCTCCTGCATAAAACCTATCGATGTGAAATGTTTTCCTTATGGCAAGCTAAATATGGAGTGTATGGACACTCGTTTATTCGAAGGCAATTGAGGGTTGAATTTGTTCTTATTTCCAACACTTAAATTATTTAAAAGTTATTGAGCAGATTTTCCAAACTTAAAACTCTTTCTAAAACTGATTGTTCCCAAAACTTTGGAAACCCTCAAATTACTATTTTCGTGAAGAGCAATGCTTTGTTCATTTTATCCCAAGTGGGAAACGTCGTTGAGTACTTAATATGTAACACCCTACGACTACGTACCTTAAAAGGGCGGGGATGTCGCCCCATCCCGTAGGACAAGGGGTCTTTAGAACGAGGTATAAAATATAAAGGCAATCTCCAAAAGGATCAACTTAGATAAATAAAGAAATATTCTTATTACATTAGGCTCAACTTGGAGCAAAACGGAATAAAACAAAATATTGTTTAGAAGCATAAGCAATAAATGTCTCCTAGAACGGATAGAGAAAATAGCAAAAGCTTCAACTATTACATGCCCCGCTGACTCAAGCACGATCTATCCCCTAAAAACATGATGTAAAACGAGTGTGAGAATAAATCTCGAGTAAGTCCTGTGTGTGCACATGGTGTTTTTAAATAGTTCGTGTATGCAAAGTGTAAAACATTTGTAAAAATAATTTGGCAAGTCATAAACAATCTCTTTTCGCAAGGAGTGGGTTTTTCTCATTGTCACACTTTGTACAAAATAAATTCTCCACTCGGATAAATGTCATGTCACCACACGTTGGGCTCCATGAGAACAAGTTGGCCAAGGCACCACACTTTGTGCACCTTGTCCGGACCAGATTACCACACGTTGGGCGTTCTGATCAAGGTGAGTGTACAGCTCACCGGGTGAGATACTCCTCCATCTCTACACCTAACAAAACCATCCGGGTGTCCATGCCGGGAATATAAATGATAACTTTCAGGTATAATGCTAGCTCGGACTGGCCTGACCAACCAACACTGTCGCTTTTCAAGCAGAGTTCATCTTCTGGAGGTGGCCTCCTGCCAGAAGACTTACGCTAGCCTTCCAAGACTAGTATTGTTAGCCTACCCTTATTGAGTACTCAACGAACATATCCGTCAATTCCTGATTCAAAATATTTTCAAACCTTGGCTTTGTAAAACGTGGTTTTCTTTAAAAGAGATTTCTAAAAATTTAAGGAAAAGAATAGTTTTCTTGCTAAAAGCCGTTAGTTTGACAAAACCGTTTAAAGAATAAATATCCACGTTTACAAGCCAAGCAAACATAGTTTAACAATAGCTTTACAAAGCTTCACAACATGGACTTGCCATCACAACCTTTAACAAAACAGTTTATAAAAGGGCTTACCATCACAGCATTTAATAAAAGAGTTTATGCAAGGACTTACTTGATATGCCTCAGATAAATGCGATAAATTCACAGTTGGCTTTCCTCAATTATCCTCTTGATCTAAACCATATAATGTCATGATCAGGGTCTCAATTAATTCAAACATGCTATTTATTTTCATAATAATTCGCAATCTCCTATTTAATTCCAAGTAAACTATTCAATCCCCAAAGATCAAATACTACGATCACATGTTTATCTCGCTAATAAACACCATTAAACTTTACTTTCGACATCAAGGGAGGGTATTCCCTTACCTTGCAACTACCGGGTAATGAGGTCTCGATGCTCCTATGGTGATCGTCCCGAGTTCGCTTGAGAAGAAGAGAGAAGCTACCTCATTTGCTTCACTTGTCCGAAAATCAAGGAAGAAGAGGAAATCAACCTCTATAGGGCGTGATTTAAGGGTAGAAGAAAGAGAAAAGAATCATTAGAGAAAACGGCATCGAGAGGTTGAAAGGATTTGTGCTTACCTTAAGGTATGTTCGATTTTTGCTTGGAATAACTCTTGTGGTTTCGAAAATTTTGCAGAGAGAAGTTGCTGAAATTTTCGTGTAGAATGGAGAGGGTAAACGGTGGTTATGATTTAAAGTTGGAGAAGATTGGTTTAGGGTTAGATGGTGATGTTTAGATAGACTCCTAATGGCTTTAGGTTTCTTGGACAGCAAAGATGGAATTTCCAGCTTGCGCGCGCCTCCTTGTTTCCGATTTTAGGGGAGTTTTATGGAGGGAAAAAATTCTGCAATTTGCTCCTCTAAGCTGGCCGAAATACTGCTCAAAGGAAGGGCTAAATGTGTTCAGAATTTTGGGCCAAACAAGGAAGAGTTTGAGTGAATTTTGATGACTGAAAATCCTGTGCAAGTGCTGTGAAAATCGCTGAACAAGAGGAGAATAAAGTCTGGATTGTTCAAGCTGTAATTCTGCCGAAACTTCCACGGAAAAGGTGAGGGTTTTGGGTGCTGATATTGGCTTAATCAACAAGGAGTTTTGGTAGGTTTTGGAGTGCAAAATTTCGTGTGTTTTGGAGTGCACAGCTGGACGAAAATTCTGTGCAAGCTGGCCGAATTTTTCTGGTTTCCAAGCTGCCGAAAATCAGTAATTTTTGGTGATAGAAATTCTGGTTTTGTGCAGCTAAGGTAGTTGAATTATTAAGGAGTGTTCTAGGTGTTTTGAGCTAGGATTTTCAGAGTTGGATTGTAACTAAAGTTGGCTGGAATTTCGGACAGCTTATGTAGATACAAAGCTGCCGAAATTCAGCTAGGACAAGGAAGAAATCCTAGTTGAATTTGGATTGAAATAAAATCTGGTTTTATCAAGGATTTGGATAGGATTTCCTCTAGTCCTAGAAGAGTTTGGATTAAGCTACAAGTCCTCCAAGAAGTGGCGGCACTTGCTGGAATTTTTTTCCAGATTTTTAGCTAACATTCTAGGATTAAAATCAACAAGATTTCCTACTAGGAAAAGGATTCATTAATTCCACCTATCCATGGCAACATCTATCTAACTAAAATCAAGCTAATATTTTAATTACTAGCTAGGGTTTTTTCGAAAATCCTAAGGAACACAAGCTGAAAACTAAAGGTGAACTTTATTCACATCAAAGTCCTTGACTTTAGGAAATAAATATAGAGACTTATTTCCTTAGAGTAAAAATACTAAAATTTCTCTAGGATAGCTAGATTCTTTTTCGGCCAAGACAAGAAACGGTCTAAAGAAAAGAATTTCAAGAAGAGAAACTTACTTCACAAAAGGTAGGATTCGAACTCGGGTCACCAAAGGAAATCACCAACCTCCCCGTTATTCCAAAACAACTCCAATGCTAATTTTTCTACAAGAAGTTCTTACCACCCCAATACTCATCCTTCCAAGTCTTCGACCAAACCTCCCTTAAACAAGTCTTTAACAACACAACTATTTCACATCAATTAATTCAAATGCAAGAGCAACTGAAAAATTCACATGCATCATGCAAATAAAATTATTCTAGCTACCACATAAAATGCAAGATGCTATGCAATGCATGACTTTTTCCCATAGTCAAAGGTGGTTTTGGACGGGGTGTTACACAATAAGGGTGGACTACTAGGACTAGTCTTTGAAGGGTTCGGGTAAGTCTCTCAGCAGGTGGCCACCTCTGAGGGGTGAGTCCTTCCCGGATAAGATGTCAGTCCAGTGAGTCGTGCCGGTCCGAGCTAGCAGTTTGTTTTCAGTCAAGTGACTGTGTTTTGCCGGAATGGACATCCGGTTGTTGTTTGGGTATAGAGAAGGAGGAGTATCTTACCCAATAGGCCGATCACCTACTTTTGTCAGTCTGCACAAAGTGTCGGCATTCTGACCGGTTATGGGGCCCAACGTGTGGTAACCTATATCCCTTTCTTTCGAGTGGTTGATTTCATTACTTATGTGTGGCTAGATAAGCCAAAATGCCACTCTTACTTTTGACTAATGCTTGATGCTTGCCAATGTTTCTCTTATAAAAGTTTCACACTTTGCATCCATGAACTGATTTCACTAAACACCCAAAGCACACACGGACTTACTGAGATTTCTGTCTCATCACCTTTCTATCATGATTTCAGGATGATCCTGCTGTGGAGTTGAGTGGCTAGTAATATCTGCTTGGGAAGAGAATGTGTCTTTTGATTTTATGTATTGCTTTGGGGAGGCGAGAGTGAATAATTTTATTTATGGTTTTGTTTTGGAATTCATGGATTTATTCTTGAAGTTTTCTCTGGGTTGTAATAACTTTTTAAGTTAAATATTATTTTTATTCCGCAATTTGTTTGTGTGACCTAGTTATAAAGACCCCTTGTCCTTTGGACGGGGCGACATCCCCGACCCTGGCGGGCCTAGGCTTCGGGGTGTTACAAGTGGTATCAGAGACTAGGTTATAGGCAAATATTGATGATTTATGATTTATTTATTTAAGTTTAAATCTTATCTAACCTATTTTGTTGATGTTGTAGGATGGTTAAACTGCTTAGGACGGCAAGGAAAGGGCAGCAGTGGCACCCGTCTTATTATCTAGACCAAGAGGACCTTCCAGTTCCCCAACCTGCCCCTCAGCCAGTTGTCCCTATAGAGGATAACCATGATATTGAGGCTATCCCTATGGAGAATAGCAGTGACGACGAGGTCCAGATCCTAGAGCCACCTCCAATCTCGGTGATAGACATAAGCTCTGACAGTGAGGATGATATGATGATAGTGGAGCCCGAACCCCACCCTCCTAATCCCGAAGTGGATTTAGCAGCAGCTAGTGATGACCCGAGGGAGATAGACTATGAGTCTCCACTTAGGCATTCTTTCATCCCTTTCTTCAGCCGAGTTGAGGCCGGAGAGAGTTCTAGGCGCCCTGGGAAGGAGCTAATAGAGGGATTTGCTAGCGGGGATGGAGTAGATTTTTCTAAGAACACTGGGGGTTGGTTGTACGAGGCCGATGATGAGGGTTCGGATGAGGATTAGAGAGTTAGGAGATATTTTGCTTGGATGATTATTTAATTACTGTCTTTTAAGAACTAGTTGTCAAAGATTTTCAATTTTATGTTCTATTTACAATTTTGGTTTTATGCAAGTCAATTTTTGAAATCAAAGTTTATGAGCAATCCTTTAAATAAGTTGCATCTGACTTCTTTCTACTCATACTTGGCTATGTATGCTTGCACCACTAAAATCATTTGATACTTGAGTGCATACATTTAACATCTGGGGTATGGTATAGAATGGCACCCAAGAGACGTGCAGCTTCTTCAGCCAGAAGGATTCCGGAAGTAGACCGGGTAGCACCGGAAGTTGAAACCGAACAGATGCAAACACCCCATCAGGATAATGGGCAAGGTGATCCCGAGATGGGCGTGGGGTCTGATTCCCCAGTAGATGTGTCAATGGGCCAGGCACTCAACAAAGTGGTCGAGATTCTTCAGACGCTGACCGAGCGAAGGCACCCTAGAGGGGAAGACGAGGCACTGGAGAAATTCTTAAAGTTCCAACCGCCCATCTTTATGGGTGAAGCTGAGCAAGACCAGAAGGCCGAGCAATGGGTCGAACAAATGGAAGACATTTTCGCAACGCTCCAGTATTCGGAGGAGCGGATGGTTAAGTTCGCAGCCTTTCGATTGAGAGGGCCAGCTCGGGCATGGTGGCAGCGGGTCCAAGAGGATTGGGTGATGGATGAGCAAGAATGGTCGTGGTCCAACTTCGTTGAAGCCTTCAGGGCTGAGTACATCCCTCAGTGGATTGTGGAGAAGCGGGAGGACGAATTTCAGAATCTGAAGCAGGGGAGCATGTCAGTGGCTCAGTATGCGGCACGATTTACGCAATTGTCGAAATACTGCCAAAGATTGGTCGACACCGAGCAGAATAGGACAAGGCAGTTCGTCAAAGGGTTAAGACCGGAGCTGAGGAGAGCATTGGAACCTGCTCCACCGACATCTTACTCGGGGGCGGTGGACGCAGCTACTCGCACGGAGAATGAGGACCACAGTAGGATGGCGGCCAAGCCTTTCCAGCCACCAAGGCAGCATCAGGGGCATTTCTCGGGGCCGCAACTTCACAAGCGCCCTGCTAACCAGTAATGGCAGAATCGGGGAAAGCAAGCCCGGACAGCACCAGTTGGACCTGCGCCGAACCTCCCGACATGCAGGCAGTGTGGGAAGAAAGGCCACACCGAGAGAAATTGCTGGTCCAAGGGTGGAGATAGAAAGTGCTACCACTGTGGTGACCCGAACCACCTGAGGAATACCTGCCCTAAACTGCACCGGGTCGGGCCAGGAAACCCGGCTCAGAACCCGGGACCCAACCGAGCTAACGCCATGGGAACATCCGGGAGTGGAGCACCGAAGCCGCAAGTAAAGGCTAAGGTATTCGCTCTCAACAGAGAGGAAGTTGGGGCTGATGCAGCGGTGGTAGAAGGTACGTTCACTATTTAAGGACGTTCCGTTAATGCTTTGATTGATCCTGGCTCTACTCATTCCTATATAAACAAGTTGTGTGCATATCATTTGGGTTGGGATGGAGTGGAGCTACCTTTCATTTTAGAGGTAAGCACCCCTTTGGGGAAAATGGTGCGAGCAGATCGGTATGTGAGAGATTGTAAGATTAAGGTGGGGAGAGAAAATCTGGAGGGAGATTTGATTGTGCTAGACATTGAGGACTATGACTTGATTTTGGGGATGGACTGGTTAGCCAAGCATGGGGCTAGAGTAGACTGTAAAAATAAGTCAATTCAGTTTGTCAGACCAGGTTATGATCTGTTAGAATTTAATGGCAAGAGAGTGAAAGAGCTGAAGTACTTGATTGCGGGGGCTAAGGCCCGGAAATTGTTAAGGCAAGGATGTCAGGGTTATCTGGCTTACGTGATGAACAAGCCTAAGGACCAGTGTACTCTGGAGGACACGGAAGTGGTGAAGGATTTTCCCGATGTATTCCCAGCGGAGCTTGATTCGCTACCACCTGGCCGAGAAGTGGAATTCACAATAGACTTAGTTTCCGAAGCGGAACCAGTATCGCGGACTCCATACCGGATGGCACCGGCAGAGTTGAAAGAGTTGAAAGAGCAGTTGGAGGAGTTAGTAGGACAAGGCTATATCAGACCGAGCACGTCGCCCTGGGGAGCGCCTGTGCTATTTGTAAAGAAGAAGGACGGAACCTTGAGGCTATGCATCGACTACCGAGGGCTGAGCAATTTGACGATTAAGAACAAGTACCTCCTCCCACTTATGGACGAGCAGTTTGATCAGCTCCAAGGGTCCAGTTGCTATTCCAAGTTGGATCTGAGGCAAGGTTACTACCAAGTGTGGATAAGAGAGGAAGATATCCCCAAGACAGCCTTTAACACCCGCTATGGACATTTCGAGTTTGTGGTGATGCCGTTCAGGGTGACTAACGCCCCAACGGTATTCATGGACTTGATGCACCGAGTATTCCGACCCTATCTGGATAAGTTTGTGGTGGTCTTCATCGACGATATTTTGATTTACTCCAAGAGTCCGGAGGAGCATGCGGAGCACTTGAGGCTTGTGTTGGAGAAATTACGGGAGCACAAGCTGTATGCCAAATTCAGCAAGTGCGAATTCTGGTTAGACAGTGTGGCATTCCTTGGCCATGTCGTGACCAAGGAAGGAATCAAGGTAGATCCGGCAAAGGTCGAGGCGGTATCAGACTGGAAGCAGCCGGAGAATATTACTGAGGTCCGGAGTTTCTTAGGATTGGACGGATACTATCGAAGGTTTATCAAGGGATTCTCGACGCTCGCGTCACCAATGACCCGTTTGTTAAGGAAGGATGTTCCGTTTGTGTGGAATGAAAAATGCGAGAAAAGTTTCCAAGCATTAAAGAAGAGACTGATGACAACACCGGTATTAAGCCTACCGGAGGAAGGCAAACCTTACGCGCTATACACCGATGCTTCAAAAGAAGGACTGGGAGCGGTGTTGATGCAAGACAGGAAAGTGATTGCTTATGCATCCCGGAAGTTACGACCGCATGAAGTGAACTACCCTACTCACGATTTGGAGTTGGCAGCTATAGTGTTCGCCCTAAAGAAATGGCGACACTACTTGTATGGAGCCGAGTACGAGGTGTTCACCGACCATAAGAGTCTGAAGTATATCTTCACTCAGAAGGATTTGAACTTGAGGCAACGAAGGTGGATGGAATTCTTGGAGGAATACCGTTGCCCGATCAACTACCATCCTGGGAAGGCCAACGTTGTGGCAAACGCCCTAAGTAGAAAAGTTGGAATGGCTAGACTGAAGGTGCAGGAAATGCAAGTAGTTCAGGATGTATTGGATAGAAGGGCGGAGGTACAAGACAAAAGAATAGTCATCAGCAATTTGAAGTTGGTGCCGGATTTGAAGCAAGAAATAGTGGAAGCTCAGCGAAGCAACGCCGAGTTCCAAATTTTCAAGGATAAGGAACTTAAGCGACCGGATAGCGAATTTCGTCATGATGAGGCGGGAACTCTTCATTTCAGGGACCGATTGTGTGTACCCGAGGAGCAGCAATTAAAGGACAGGATTTTGGAGGAGGCGCATAAGAGCAAGTACGCCATTCATCCGGGAGAGGTCAAGATGTATCAGGATTTGAAGAGAGCATACTGGTGGCCCGGAATGAAGCGAGATGTGGTCAAGTATGTGTCGACTTGCCTTACTTGCCAGAAAGTTAAAGCGGAGCACAGGAAGTCAGCAGGGCTATTGCAGCCATTACCAGTGCCGGAATGGAAGTGGGAGGAGGTGACTATGGATTTCGTCACCGAACTTCCCATGTCAAAAATCCAGAAGGACGCCATATGGGTGGTGGTGGATCGACTGACCAAGTCGGCCCACTTCATCCCGGTAAATGTGAGGGATTCCATGGAGAAGCTGGCTCAGACGTATGTTCGAGAAGTAGTCCGACTTCATGAAGTATCGTCGAGCATAGTGTCAGACCGAGACCCGAGGTTTACTTCTCATTTTTGGGGAAAATTCCAAGAGGCAATGGGATCGAATTTGAAATTCAGTACGACGGCGCATCCGCAGACTGATGGACAGTCAGAAAGGGTAATCCAGATATTGGAAGATATGTTGAGAGCCTGTGTCCTGGATTTCGGGGATAAGTGGATTGAGTGTGTACCGTATGCCGAGCTATCTTATAACAACAGCTATCAGGCCTCGATTGGAATGGCACCGTACGAGGCTTTGTATGGGCGCAAGTGTCAGGTACCGTTATATTGGAGTTGGATGGAAGATGGTCATGTGAGCAAAATCGGAGAGGTCTGTGTCCAAGAAATGTTGGAAAAAGTGAAACTGATTCGGGAGAGGTTAAAGGCAGCTTAGAACCGGCAGAAGAGCTATGCGGACAACCGGAGGAGAGAATTGGAATTCCAAGTTGGGGACCGTGTATTTCTGAAGCTAACACCCAACAGGGGGATTTTGAAGCATTCGAAGGGCGGAAAGTTGAATCCGGGATATTTAGGGCCGTTTTTTATTAAGGAAAGAAACGGACCAGTAGCTTACCGATTAGACCTGCCGGATGGATTGATGGGTATCCGTGATGTGTTCCATGTTTCGCAGTTGAAGAAGTATAATGCGGATCCCGGTCATGTGT
Organism: Voacanga thouarsii; assembly: GCA_026120185.1. NCBI lineage: Eukaryota > Viridiplantae > Streptophyta > Magnoliopsida > Gentianales > Apocynaceae > Voacanga > Voacanga thouarsii. The sequence goes on along the minus strand of JANUWF010001079.1, from coordinate 3,544 downwards.
TGAATGAGGAACCGTTAGTGTTGTAGCCAGACTTGAGCTACGTGGAGAAGCCTGTGCGGATATTGGACCGCAGTGTCAAGACCCTGTGAAATAAGCAGATACCGATGGTTAAGATTCAGTGGGAGCACCATGGCACGCAGGATGCCACATGGGAATCAGAAGAATGGGTTAAGCGGAAGTATCCCGAGCTGAGATAGAGGTATGCTTGAATTTCGGGACGAAATTCTTCTAAGGAGGGGAGGATGTGAAACCCCGGTCAAAACCAACCTTAGAGTAAGCGGGTTGGGATGCATATCATGCTTTACTTCATGATTAAATACATTTTCCCAAGATGCTCATGCCGATGAGCATGTTGTCCACAAGAGGCACAAGGAGGATAGTGATACAACATCATGTATCATGCCGGCATCCATGACTCCCGAGTTGCAAAACATAGACGAGCATATGGATGCTCAATCGATCATTTTACATTTTCGAGAGCTGTTTGATGCCCAAGCCAGAATCGAGAGATATAAGATCTCGAAGCAACTATTTCATTGTAAAATAGCAGAGGGTTCTTCGTGGCCACTCATGGGTCAAGATGTTGGGCTTGATAAATAAGCTTGGATCTCGTGGGTTTACAATGGACCATGACTTAATTGTTGACTTAATTCTTCGAGTCTTTGCCTAATAGTTTCTCACAATTTGTGATTAACTATCAGATGAATAAGATTGAGTCCACTATCCCCGAGTTGATCAATCTTCTCAAAACTGCGAGAGTCCTACATGAAGAGGGATTCGATCGTTGTTTTAATGGTAGAATCTTCCTCTTCTAAGAAAAAAAGTTCAAAAGAAGAAGAAGAAGGCTCCCATGAAGCCTAAAGGTGGTGTGAACAAGAAGGACATAGCTACCAAGGGCCTATGCCATCATTGTAGGAAGATGGGCTACTGGAGGTGCAACTGCAAAGCCTACTTGTAGACCATCAAGGACAAGAAGCAGAAGGAGAAGCTTTCAAGCATTTCTACTTCTTCTCCAGGTATGTTTATGATTGAGATAAGTACTACCTTTAGAAATGAGATATGGGTAATAGATACCGGATGTGGATCTCATTTGTGCAATAACTTGCAGGGACTAAAGAGCAGTAGAAGGCTAGAGAAAGACGACGTGGGCCTACGTACTGCAAATGGGGCAAAGGTTGCTGCACTTGCTGTGGGAACATACGAGCTGAACCTGCATTTGGGATTGATTTTAGAACTGGAAAACTGTTATTATATACCAGTTTTAATGAAAAACATTATCTCAGTTGCGTGTTTAGACTTATGTGGATTTCATTTAATATTTAAGAATAAATGTTGTTCTTTTTCATTGAATGATGTTCATTATGGTTCAGCAACTTTGGTTAATGGTTTATAAGTTCTAGACTTGGACAATCCAATTCTCAATATAAATAATAAGAAACCTAAAATAGATAACTCTAACACCTCTTACTTATGGCATGGTCGTTTGGGCCATGGAAACGAAAATCGTGTTTCTAAGTTACACAAGATTGGTGACTTAAGGTCATTTGATTATGAATCATATGGCACATGCGAGTCTTGTTCACTAGGTAAAATAACTAAAACTCATTTTCTAGGAAAAGGAGAACGGGCCAAGGAGTTGTTAGAACTCATACATTATGATGTATATGGCCCAATGTCAATAAAAGCAAGAGGAGGTTATAACTATTTCATAACATTTATCGACGATTTCTCACGATACGGGTATTTGTATTTAATGAAATACAAATATGAGGCCTTTGAAAGGTTCAAAGACTTCAAGAATGAAATAGAGAAACAACTTGGCAAAATAATTAAGACTCTAAGATCTGATCGAGGAGGAGAATATTTGAGTCAAGAGTTTTTGAGTTATCTTAGAGATAATGGGATATTATCTTAATGGACTCCACCACATACACCTCAACATAATGGTGTATCTAAGAGAAGGAATCGAACCCTTCTAGACATGGTACGAACCATGATGGCTTCTGCAGACCTACCAAAATCGTTTTGGGGGTATGCACTAGAGACTTATGTTTATATACTAAACAGAGTTCCGACAAAATCGGTTGATATTTCCCCATTTGAGATGTTCTTTGGTAAAAGACCAAAGTTATCTTACTTGCGAGTATGGGGTTGTCCTGCCTTTGTTAAAAGGCCTTAATTAGACAAACTTGATAGTAAGTCTGACAAGTGTTTGTTTGTGAGATATCTAAAAGAATCTTTTAGATATTACTTCTATCAACCCTCCGAAAACAAATTGTTTGTTTCGGAACATGATGTCTTCTTAGAGAAGGAGCACATGCTCAAATGGGACAGTGGGAGTAAGATTGAACTTAGTGAAGTTCATGAAGATCAAACAAACGAGGATTAACCGTCTAACCCCACATCTATTGAGAGAATAGATGAACCTTCTAATACACAAGAACCTCGTAGATTTAGTAGGATACGTATGGCACCTGAGAGATATGGATTTCTCATTAGTGACCATAATGACGTATTGCTCATAGATGAAGAAGAGCCTACTACCTACAAGGATGTTCTGAATAGTTCAGAATTTAACAAATGGCTTGAGGCCATGAAGTCAAAGAAGGATTCCATGTACGACAACCAAATATGGACTTTGGTTGATCCGCCCAAAGAATTTAAACCTATTGGGTGCAAGTGGGTTTTCAAGAAGAAAACGGACATGGATGGTAACTTAGTTACCTATAAAGCAGGACTAGTGGCGAAGGGTTATCGTCAACAACATGGTATTGACTATGATGAAACCTTCTCGCTAGTAGCCATGTTGAAATCAATCAGGATACTCCTAGCCATTGCTGCTCATTATGATTATGAGATTTGGCAAATGGATGTGAAAACAGCTTTCCTAAATGGAAATCTGACTGAGGAAGTGTATATAACACAACCTGAGGGTTTCACGTCCAGTGATGGCATAAAGGTGTGTGAGCTGCAAAGGTCTATTTATGGACTTAAGCAAGCTTCTAGGAGTTGGAATATCCGTTTTGATGAAACAATCAAAGAGTTTGGTTTTATTCAAAATATGGATGAGCCTTGTGTATACAAGAAGGTTAGTGGGAGTGCAATCGTTTTCTTACTGCTTTATGTAGATGACATATTGCTAATAGGAAATGATATACCTATCTTGCAAATGGTTAAAATTTGGTTGTCCAAACAATTCTCCATGAAAGACCTTGGTGAAGCAACCTATATTCTTGGAATAAGGATCTATAGAGATAGATCTAAAAGGTTGCTTGGTCTTTCACAGTTTACATACATAGATAAAGTGCTAAAGAGATTTAGCATAGATCAATCCAAAAGGGATTCTTGCCCATGTCACATGGTGTAAGCCTTTCAAAGTCGATGTCTCCCATGACACAAGTTGAAAGGGATCACATGAGTAAGATTCTATATGCCTTGGCGAGTTGGATCTATCATGTATGCTATGATATGTATTAGACCCGATGTATCTTGTGCTCTCGGTTTGACGAGCGGATACCAATCCAACCCTGGTGAGGGTCATTGG
>JANUWF010001078.1:535000-595000 GCA_026120185.1 Voacanga thouarsii | reverse complement strand
AAATATCCCTATTACAACATAAAAGTCATGGAAATTAAAAGGGTAACAAAATAAAACAAAATAGATTGAAAAGTCAAGACAAGGCATGAAGCCCAAAGTGGGTCAATGCTGGTTAGGCTGGTGAAGTCAACGCCAGCTATTCACTATCCAAGATAGTGTTCTTTCCACAGATGGGCCGGTGCCGATTGCCCTATAAGTGTTGGCGCCGACTCCTACCTACCTTTCTATGAGAATTTTTGGATTTTCAGCCTTCTCTCCTGCACACTTAATCCTCCACACAAATTGTTGATCAAACTTTAGTCTTTTTGGCCCTTTTTTGATCCTCCATTGCATGGCAACTTTTGTGATCTTAATCCTAGGTTTATCTTCTTGAAGATACTAAAACCCTCCTTTTAGCACCCACCTCTTTACAATTTTCATATCCCTTGGCTTTGTGGCTTGTGTTGCTTGATTCTTCCATTGAAAGCCTTCACGATTTGAACTTTTCCTTGGCACCATAGAATGTGGTTTGAATCTCCTTCCCCTTCTTTAGCTTTGACATAATGCTTCGGTGGATTCTTATATGGAGTGATGGCTGGAAAAGTGAAGTAGGGGAATGAAATATGGTTAGGGGTTTTTAGAAAGTCTTAATATGTCTTTTCTTGACCAAGACTCTTTGTTGATAAATAATTAATTCTTAACCCTATCATTGGTTTTTTTTTTATTTCCTAAAATAAAATTCTAACTTAATTGATTTTTTCGTATTACCACCTTTAGGACAGAAATTTTTCTTCAAATACCTTTGGTTCCCCTCCAAAACTAAAAATTGAATTTTTCATTGATAAAAGATATTTTCCAATCAATTGATATTAACAATAGTAATTCCTTGTAATAAGACCTTATTTGATAATGACTACATAAATATTACACACATTGTTAGAATACTCTAATAGGTATATTCAATAATTACGTAATGTACTCATGGACACACTTAGCAGTTAAAATGTATAGAAATATGCACTCAACAAATATTCCACGAAAGATGTGTAATTTAGGTTGACATTCATATATATACCTATATAGAAAGCAATAATTACTGCATGTCAAGTTACTATTTAGGCAGAATATTATGGGGTGTTGCATGAAATGCTCTCTACATCTAGTTGTGGCTAATTTACAGAAGTCACTTCAAGCTGTCCATAGCAACAAATTTGAGGAAGTTTTAACATCTTTTGACTGCCTCTTTACTCATTTTTCAAAATTATCTTAGTTAATGTTATTTTCCCATTATTCTTCCTTTTTTTAATCTACTTTTGACCAAGTAATTATGTTTTCTTTCAATTCCTAGAGCTGGAGGGTTGTCTAACCTAAGGTTATAAAATGTTCAGACTCTATGTAATTTGGAGCATTGAAGTCTTTATTCCAATATAGGTATTTGCCTTTGCCTTTTTGAGAAGAAAGATTTTTCCTTATTTTTCTACTCTTATCCCTTTGCCAGATTCTTAAGTGTCGCAAGTTTGGTTGCATTTTGAGCACATTCACTTGTGTTTTCTTCCAAAACTCTCAATCATTTCGAAGTCATCCCTTATGAACCAATATTGAGGCTGCCTTAGCTTGCTTTGCCTTAGCAGCTTTGTTCTTCTTAATTGAGAAATATGCCTTAGCTTGCTTTGTTCCTCCTTGTTGTTTTTCACTTTAAAATGTGTGAACCCCACAATTGAGTAGCCTGATAGGAGGCTAAATTAGTCATGTTTTTTTTTTAGTTATTTGAGACTTTTTTGTGAAACATTTTGTTCAATAACTAGTCATATTCCTTCATATTTGAGATTTTACTCTTGGAAAGGTATTTGGTTCATTATTTCATATTTTTGGGGTAAAACGAAGCAAAAATATCGCAAAACAAAATAAAGGCGGTGCCGGTTAGGGCAGAGGAACTGGCGCCGGCCATGTGTTGATGACACGTACTTTGAGGCGACAAAAAATTGTTGAAATGAGACCGGAACATAATGGAACCGGTGCCAGCTCCAATAGCCAAGACGGCGCCGGCTGCACTCTGGACAACGTTGTGTGAAAATCAAGAAAAAAAAATCGGTGAACGATTGAAGAAACAGAACACAACCGGTGCCGGTTCCAGCAGCCAAGACGGCACTGGCTGTGCTTTGAGGAAAAGACAGGATTTTGATTTTTCTATGCGATTTTTGGTAATCTGTGGAGTTTTAGTATCTTCCTACTTCTACTCGGCCAAGAACATTACGCCAACGAGTTTAGGCACTTCCTAAACCTATAAATAGATGAAAAACACAAGGGAAAATGGGAGAATTCATAGATTATCATAGAAAATCACTCAAATCAAAGGAGAAAATTTTCAAATCAAGGAGGATTGTGCAAAAAGGTCTTCAAAGGAAGAAAAAGGAGGCTTGTCTATGAGTGCTTTCTTTTACTTTATTTTCTTTTTCTTGAACAATGATGTATTAATTGCTTTATTGTAGTTTGACATTGTTTTAGATATTCATGATTTTTAGGGTTATTTGATCTTTTGATTAATTAATTATTATTCTTGGTATTTAATTACTTGGGTTGATCATGAGATTAATTGGTTATTTCTTTCTATTAACTTACTTGAGAAAGGGGTTGATGGTGGTTTCAATTTATTAATTTCATATTTGTTGTCTTTTAACTTGCTTGGGAAAGGGGTTAATTGCTAAGAATAGGGTAATTGAAGGTTAATTGATGTCTATCATTGGTTAATTTCATGTTTTAAGTTTGCTAGAGTATGGAAATTTAATCATGTATTGTGTTTAATGCATCTTTTGGGTGAATTAGTTGAGACAGAGTATGTGATGCTAATTTATCTAGAAGATAGTGATTTTATGGATTGGGAAAGAAGTGAGTGTACTTTCTGTTAGGATTCATGGACTCCAAAACGCGAAAAACATCCACGAATCCTTTCCGAGGATCTAAGTAAATGATTAAGAAGATCGTAGGTTTGCAGAATTACCTTTGTTTGGTGTAATCGATATCCTTCAATTCCGATTCTATTACTGTACGTGCAACCCGAACGATTACCAGATGTTGCAGTGTGCGAACGTCCTCTATCGAATACACACCGCGAACTCACTCGTTACCCGGGGAGTACTAGTGCCTAGGGTTTGAGAGGTTTTTTTTTTTTTTTCTGATCAATGGAGGCACGAATATTCTCAATAGTAATTGGCACACCCAAGAAGACGGCTAGGGTTTTCTTAAAAACCCACTCAGAACCTCTTAGAGTCCAACCCCAATAATATCTTATTGTATTTTAATTTAAATTCAAATTAAATTAAAACTGATATGATAAGATTCTGCCATTATCTCGGTAATTTAACTAATTAATTTACCGAGACAGATTCTTATAATCTGGACATCATCCAAATACATCGAATGTGGATATATTTCCAAATTCATTGTAACTGGTAAATTTTCTAAATTCGATTAACTTAGATATATTTCCAGATTCATCAAATCTGGTCACCAGAAAAATAACCTAACAAGTTCGCTTATTGTGTGACCCTATAGGTTCATTTAACACTGGCAGTGTGCCTAAATCATATGTAAATGGCCCACAAGTTATAAGCGGTTTCTAGCAAAACATTATAACTATCCAGGTTAAATGAAGATCAGTGATCTCTTTGAACCAAACCATAATTTTACATTTAGTCCTTTTGTCATACGATATCCAGATAAAGCATAAGGCACGGAGCATGTCATCCTTATTAAGTTTAATCAATTATTTCTTGATTTCATAGTAGACTGTTCAGACAAATGATATCAATATCTTAAATTGATATATTTGAGCACGGCCATGCATTTTAACAGTCTAATTTATCAAGGGGCCTATGGATATCTCTCTCATAATTGAGAGGGACAAATTCCTTCACTACCAATCATATTCCTCTCATTGATTTATTTTATATCTAACAGTAGTCTAATTTATTATCTGGTTAAAGACAATTTTAGACAACGTCAAAATATAGAATTTATCAAGTAGGAAACTATGATGAATTTAGGTCGAAGGACTTTTAATATTATTATGGCTAGAAAGTACTTATGACATGTTCCATGAAGAACCATCACAGTGGGTCATGTCCAATACAATGTTCTCTAACATTTATTTATGTTTTGACTTGATATCACAAATATCCATGACCAGTAAAACATAGCCATCCAGTCACAAATATACTAATCTTTTTGTGACTAAGTAAATTTTTCATTGTATCTAAGTAAATTTTCTAAATTCGATTAACTTAGATATATATCCAGATTCATCAAATTTGGTCACCAGAAAAAAAACCTAACAAGTTTGCTTATTGTGTGACCCTATAGGTTCATTTAACACTGGCAGTGTGCCTAAATCATATGTAAATGGCCCACAAGTTATAAGCGGTTTCTAGCAAAACATTATAACTATCCAGGTTAAATGAAGATTAGTGATCTCTTTGAACCAAACCATAATTTTACATTTAGTCCTTTTGTCATACGATATCCAGATAAAGCATAAGGCACGGAGCATGTCATCCTTATTAAGTTTAATCAATTATTTCTTGATTTCATAGTAGACTGTTCAGACAAATGATATCAATATCTTAAATTGATATATTTGAGCACGACCATGCATTTTAACAGTCTAATTTATCAAGGGGCCTATGGATATCTCTCCCATAATTGAGAGGGACAAATTCCTTCACTACCAATCATATTCCTCTCATTGATTTATTCTATATCTAACAGTAGTCTAATTTATTATCTGGTTAAAGACAATTTTAGACAACGTCAAAATATAGAATTTATCAAGTAGGAAACTATGATGAATTTAGGTCGAAGGACTTTTAATATTATTATGGCTAGAAAGTACTTATGACATGTTCCATGAAGAACCCTCACAGTGGGTCATGTCCAATACAATATTCTCTAACATTTATTTATGTTTTGACTTGATATCACAAATATCCATGACCAGTAAAACATAGCCATCCAGTCACAAATATACTAATCTTAATTTATTATTGTTCCAATAATAATAAACGATCAGGGACAGATTTAGAATAGTCATTATATTCATTGTTGGGTTTTACTATCAAGTCACATACTTGATGACCAAAAAACAAAACGCACTATTCATGGAAAGGAAAACCTCATATTATTATATAAAACATAACGACAATAGTATAAGTACAAATTGACTCTAGGGCATATCCCCAACACTTTCATCCTTCATGATACCAAGAGAGTAATTAGTTATGATAATGATTGGGTACTTTAAGATCATGTTCTTCTAAATAATGGTTGGACTACATAATTCTCCATCCTTCACATGTATATATTTTTATTTTCTTTTGTTTTATTTTATTTCTTTTTCACTTTATTGAGTCGGTTAAACAATGAAAGAAAATGGATTAATGTATAGTTGTTCCTTGAGGATCGACACTCGTTTGAACCCTATGCTATTTTAATTATAAGTATGCTTACTTATATGTATAATTTAGGGTTAACATTTGAATTTAACTTGATTGGGAATGTGCTTATTTTATATATAATTTTTAAACCCAAATCCGAACACACCATAGCCCAAACTTACAACCAAAATGAATAGTGGCAACAAATTTGCCCTCCCCAATGCGGATTATATCCCTTGCTGTAGAGAATCCCAGATCCCCCTTAGAAGCACCATCACTGTTATGTTGAGAACAACAGGGTCTCTACAAAAGCATCAAAGGAAGATATTCAACGTGCCAATCAAGATATACGCTATTCAAATCTGCTACATTAAATTTCAATATGTGCTGAAGCTTGGTATAGAAGCTTAGAGAAATATTTAACCCTTTCCATGTTAGGAGATGGTGAAACATTTCTTTCCATCGTTTTCGCATCTGTTAATTGCTTTCTAAACTTCTCTTAATAGAAAACAGAAGAGGATGCAACACAACCCATTCAATTTGCCACCACAAAGTTGCCATGTTAGGGAAAGAATGTGGAAACTTGGGATTGAGGGGGCAAACTAAATGAAATGATATATTAGAGGATAATGCAATAATTTTTAGAAAAAAAATTTGGGAGGTAATAGGTAAAATTTGAAGAGACTTTTCTTTAAAAAAATAATAATTTTGTTAAGACAAATATATAATTTTTAAAACTTTTAGGGAGAGGGGCGCCATGCCATCTCTGGCCATGATTACAGAAAAAGATAAACAGAATGGAAAGCCAACTGGAGTCCAAAGTTGGCAGAAAAAGATGGCTAGACTATTGAATTAGTTGGGTATTTGAGAAATAAATGCTTAAGAATTTCGGCATGCATTGTGACGCCAAGCTTGCACTGTGAAGATTAATATTCTTCCACATAAAAAGGCTAAAATCTGCCGGAACATCAGAACACCAGATAATCTTCATAGGTCCTTGCTGTTGGTTGCACCGCTGGCAGAGTTAATTTCCGGGCTGATGAGCGAGTGAAACAGCAATTATCTTCAAGAATAATTTGAGAAAACTTTAAATTTTAATTCCTCAGGAAAATGATATGTGTGTATGAAGGTATTGCGCTTTGTTTCTTGTAGAAGAAAGTTTCTTAAGATATATTACTACCTTACCAGTTGGTTTGCATCCATATTTTCAACCAAAGTAGAATGAAGAGTAGGTTTCCCTTTCAATCAGTTCTGAAATAAATGTTGGAGTAACTTACAAAGGTAGATCTTGCATGGGAAATGAAATACAAAAAACCAGATTACATATATAGAATATACTCCAAAACAAGTCTTTCTGAAATGTTGCACCAATTTCCTTCTCAGTGAAACTTACATATGTTTATCACATATAAGCCACTGTAAACCAAATTACTCATGATTATAATGTTTCACAATATTCAATATGCAAATCCAGCGTCAATAAAAAATATGAATAAAAATACCAAATTTAATTTTTGGGTTCTACCTTTGTTGGAATATTTTTTTTCCACCTGCTCTTACTTGTTTGTGCTGCTAAGAAGACCATCAAGCATCTTCATATATTCATTTAATTTAACTTCAGAAACGCTTGCTTCAAGGTTTTCAAAAGCATATTCAAAATGCTCATTCACCTCCTTGAGCATTTCCCATAACATATCCTCATTACTTAGGTTCCCAGAATCGTGAGATGAAGATTGAACCTCCTGAATCTGTCCATTGTTAACTCAATGAGTTGGTTCTTGAGTGTTTCAGCGGCAAAATCTTCAACATCACTTTTATTAAATCTATCCTCTGTCTGGGTGGGGGGTACAGACATATTAATTTCCAACGTCTCTTCATGTTCCATATGTGAGCTTTTCGTGTTCCTGGAGAACTACTATTTTTCCTCTTTCCATTGGGGGAAATTTCTGTGACGATTTCACCCAATGATATGCCTGTAATAACAATCAAATCAAAGTTACAAATTCAACTACACTTGCACAAATAAAGAAAAAGGTTAATTAAATTTGCATGGTTTCTTGGCATTATTGGATACCAGTTTGCCTTCTTACTCTAAACAAGACATTCTGATTAGACAGCAAATTTGCCTTCAAAAGTTATATTTCAGACTCGTCTGCCTCAAAATATCACTGAGACCTACTTTTGAAAATGAACTCAGCACACATCTTAGTCAATTGCAAAACTCATCTGAAACCCTTCGTTTGATTTGTGATCCAATTGTTCCATATTCTGAGGATTATAATGCCTTTTGATGTGCATTTTCACCTCATCCAAAGACCGCAACTACGTTGTAGTTGGATGATAATAGAACTGCAATGCAAGATAAATTAACACGAGATGAGTTAAAATCTTGTTAGGACACAGAATATGGATACAAATAATTTAAGAAAGAATGTGTAGTTGGAGCTATTAGCTAATATCAAAGGACTCACATGATCTTTTGTCCCATTTGACCGTTGTCTAGTCTCAACCCTCCATCCTTTTGTGATATCCTCTGGGCATTGCTCATTAACCTATATTATGATACATACAATCACCAGATTAGCCTGTGAATCCATTACTTTAGCTTAATAATTTTCGATATAAAGTAAATAATGATTCAAAAGTTACCTCTTCAAAGTCTAAACCGTAGGTCATGACTGGTTTTTTACGAATTGGAATAAGTTTGAAAGTTCAAAATTTTCTCATCAACAACAACGTACTTCTCATTATTGATAGAGTTAGTGAATGAGTATGTAGCCAGTATGTGTGAGAATTGGAAGGCTTACATAATCTTCATCAAAATTTGGATACTCAGGCTCGTGAGTGTTTTTTGCACAGCAATTTTTGTTATCCGATCGACCTAGTGATTCAGAAGGCTGCCATTCAGTTGTGGTCAACCAAAGAAATCAGAAGAATGATTCCATCAAGAAAATCTTGAAAGATTGAAATGGAAATTTACTTCAGCGTCGAAAAGTTTCCCTTCATCCACTGTTGTTAAAGTTTCCGTAGATATATATATATATTTTTTAAAGAAATGCAGAATTCAATGGTTTTATGAATGTCTAGGGCCAAAAAACTCGACCATGTTCACAATTAAATAGTTCATGACGTCTCACATCAAGAATTTTGCACTAGAACACCCTTCTCCTGTATCAAGGTACTAACATTATATTCCTAAACTATAGTAGAGTCAAGATTTAGTGTGTTCCCTGGACAGCCGTCCATGCTCATATATTGTGACTGGCAATTCGGAAGATTGCCATTCAAAATCCAGAATTAATTTTGGAAATATTGAAAGACTGAAAGGACAATTACTTCAGAAAGGTCTTCTTTTCTAATACTAGAAAATTGAAAGAAGAGAAAAAACGGAAAAGTCTTTCTTACGTTAGGTTTTGATGAAGATCCGGGAGTGGGTGCAATCACGTGTTTCTGTGGAGTGCAACTTGTCTGTTTCAGTTGCTCCGATGACCCAAAAAGCTGCTATTAGAACACAGGCAACCAAAAAAGTTGGAAAATTAAATCAGTAATTGCCAGAAGAGAAAGACAAAAGGAAGTAAGAAAAATTACTTTAGCATCAAAAGAACCCTCAGCTTGATAATCAACATCCACTTTTTTAGGTGTCACAGATTCAGAAGCCTTTTGTGAGGAAATTCCCCCGTTGCCAAGCACCATTTTCTAAGAGTTTCCTGAGTGTGAAAAATGATGAAAAGCCATCTCAGATAATTCTTGATAGTTTCAGAGGTTTCTGAAACATTGAACTTGAAGATGAATTTTGATAGATTAAATCCATGTTAACAAGGCGTTGATATACATGCACCTTCTAGTAATGATTTATATATCAACTTCACAAAAAATATGTGCAACTGAATGAGATAAAAAATTTCTATACCTGTCCCAGAAACAGTTAAATAGCTCTCATTCCTTCTGATTTTAAGATTTGGACTGGCTAGGTTTCGTAAGCTGATGGAATACTGACCATCAGTAAATTCCATGGGATGTTTTCTTGGGATGCATGCTTAACACCAGATGAACGTTGGTGGCATTCCTTTTTTTTTTCGGTTTTGCTGGTGTTATCAACAGCGGCATATTGAATTTCTCAAATAAAAAGATAGTACAGTCACATATGTTGAGTATGCATCAACTGAAACAAATTCGAAGTCCTGTGAAGGTACATAGCACATAATTCACAAAGGAAAAATTGAAACGTTATTGTGAGGTGGAAATTATGGTATTGATTACAAAATGAAAGTAAATAAAAGTTGCACAAACTTCTTAAATCAGGATTCCAATCCTTGAAAAGCTTTGGTCTAAATCTAGAAGATGAATCTCTAACAGTGAACCCCACAAACTCATTTAACTAGTTGGACCAAATTCACAAGATTACAGTGCTGTCAATCTTTTTCTGATGTGGTGAATGGGCAATAAGGAACATCCCTCCACCCTACAAAATCTGAATTGGCATTATCCATCAAACCAACTACGAATGATAGTAAACAAATACACAAACCAACCACGATGCAACTAAAGGTACAAAATCAAAAAGAACATGGAATGGAAAAGAGGGTTTTCATACCTTCTGCTAGGGGTTGAATTCTTGATATACCACTTAAGTCCAACTAAAAGAGATTTCGCAAGGTTTCAAAACCGAAAGAATTTCAAATTTTGACTTGAAAGGAACTTGACATTGGCAAGAGAGACCAACAAAGAATCAGAGCGATAAGCAGGTCCTTTGAAACAAGATTTTATTGTTTTTGCAATTTAAGAAATCTAATGGATGGTTTTCCAGCTTTGACAATTAATTTTGGGGATTGGCACCAGTATCAGCAATTTAAGAATTTTACCTTATGTGCTTTTAAGTGAGTACAGAATAAAGAAGCCAATTTAGTGTGACAAGTGTGAATTTACTTCTTACCATATTAGCCGATTTAAATATCCCAGTTTACATTCATGGGTCACAAAAATAGTACTGGCTATATTTTCAATCAACATTTGTTGCTACAGTGGCATTGTAGAAATATGCCTAGGGACAATCTGAGATTTTGATTGGAAATTTAAATTTTGATTACTTTCTAATATATTCAGAGAGGGTGATATAAAATTATCCTCGCGATGTTTTTTTGGTAACAGATGTCTATTAGCCAACTGATTTACAATATTTGCTGTGTGTGTGTTTTTTTTTTTTTTCATTTGAAGGGTTTGCAACAAAAACTGTATTAGAGAAAAAGGGCTTACGGATTCATTTTTACCAATTTGAAATTTTGAACTAGCACAGATTTTTGAGCAGCAAGCTGCAGTGTTTAGATCAGCAATTGGAGTCTCAAAAAGTACAGGAGGTGCTCAAAGATGCTAGCACTTTTTTCTTTTAAAAAAAATCAGCAAAGTGATTACGGGAGGAGGAAGTTGGCAGATCCCTGCTGTTTTTTTTTTTAATTAATATCAAGAAGCAAAGAGGAGGGCTAAAGCCTAAACTCAGCATCCAAGCGTGAACCCTAAAGATATGTAAAGAACTATAAGAATTAAATTCAAAATCTTCATTTGCCTCTATCTACAATTTCCTAAAGCATCTGCAACAGAATTCCCTTCTCAGAGTACATGGACAAAATCATGAGTGTTGCCTAGCTTACTAATTTCGTGTATAAACTGATGTCTGTATACAATCGTCCATGGCAGCTCGAAGACGAAGCTCTGTTAATGACAGAAACCATGCATGCACGAGCCAATAGTGGCAAAAAATCAAGCACAGAGAGCAGCGGAAGGAAAAAAAGCAATACCTTTGTGCTTTGTTATTCTCTTCATCCATGAAGAAGCTGATGAAAATACTGGAATAGCTCCCTCGACAGATGAGGTCTCAGAGACTGTCGAAACCTCTGGTTGAAAACCAGCAATTCGCCTACTCCTCCGGGGCATCAACGCGAAGACCTTTGCTTCTCAAAATATTCCACTGCTTGATTTACGTTGGTGAAATAACTTAGGCAAGGAATGGCTCTTCTTGCTCCTTTGCAGTTGCTTAGCAAAATCAAGAAGACAAACAAAAGGGAAAAGGAGATGCACGAGCATGAGAGGAGAAGAAGGCTGTGTTTTTCGTGTGCTCTGTATTTTCTTTCGCTCAACAAAGACCCACGACACTTCACTCTCTGATAACCAATACACCGAAGTTTTGATATTTCAAAACTCTTGGAGGCTATCAACGGAAGAGATTTGGCTAAGTTTTAACTCTTCTGTTCCGTAAATCAAAATAACCCTTTAGTCCTGGCTATTGGGCAAAAAATAATTTATTATTTTCCTTAGACCCAAAGTACCCAAAATAATAACCATTAATTATTTATTTTCTAGGGTTATTAAAATAACTCAATAAATAATTAATAAGCCTAAATGAACTAAAATAATTATTTAAGCCTTTTATTAACTAGTTTAAGTCCAAATTAATTTTCAAATTATTCAATTTGGGCTTAGATCCTGAATAATTAATTAACTAATTAAACTAGATAATAAATTTAATTTCTCTCTCTCCTTTATTTTATTCCAATTCAAAAATAAATTAGACTTCCTGAATAAAATAAAACCCCTTTTTATTGAGACCATTTCCTTCATCTAAAAATAATTAGGACTTACGGGGTATTTCGAGGACCAAAAAGACACATCGGCTTGGCTACTAAAATGATCAAAATACCCTTGCTATATAAATAGCTGTATTTTGCAATATAAATATTTTTCTAATATCACTATAAGGAAATATTGATCCCAAGGACAATGTTGCGTTAGCTATGTCTTCAACCTACAGGTTAAATGACTAAAATATCCCTCTACACACCGCCACACATTTAGAGAGGAAAAAGTGTACTAACACATTTTTAAAAGACATCTACCATACTTAGGCTTCTAATTCAATAATCCACGACTTTTTGGAATATTTTCACTTTTCAAGGGAGTTACCCCAATATCCAAGTCATGTTTTCCAAGATCCTGGATAATTAGATCATTCGAACAACCACAAGGGGCGATATAGTGTAAACACTATCTTATACAAGTCTGTTTTGATTAATTGGTTACATATATCCAACATATAAGTATATTGGTCCTTCTAAAGAACCTCAACTATAACATATCAAAGCATATGCTTCTAGCTTCGTCAGACTACCAACTCATACTCTAATTGTAGAGTACAAGTCCACACTTAGCAATAGTAATCTAGGTTTCTATCACATAGTACTTTTAGAAACCACTACTACAGGTCCTGTTCTACGTATTTGAAATATGCTTGTGTTATGAAATAAGAAGACTACTCATTGGCTAAAGGTAAGTCATTCCCTATTTAGAATTCATAGCACAATAACCTTACTATGATGAGATTCTCATTCTCATCATCCAGATAAGAACAGTATTTTATGTGTTATATATCCCATGATCCATACCTTACTGTGAAAGACCTCCATTCACATGAACCATTTACTTAAACACAATGGGTCTTTTCCAATGAAAATTGTGCACAAATATACAGAAGATTTCACAAATAATTTCTGAGAAAAATACTTTTATTAATACAAGTCAAAATTATATTAGAAACCTAATTTAAGAGGACATACATCGCAACAATCCCCCACTTGCACTCTAAGACTAAGTAAGTCCACAGGTGCCTACCCCTATGGCATTTATGTATCTTCTAAAGACTCTTTCTGCCAAAGGCTTGGTGAAAGGATCTGCTAGATTGTTCTCCGAAGCAATTTGTTCTACCACGACTTCCCATCTCTGGATGAAATCCCAGATCAGGTGATACTTCCTCTCTATGTGCTTCCCCTTTTTGTGGTTCCTGGGTTCTTTGGATTGTGAGACTGCACCAGTGTTGTTGTAATACATCACAGTTAGTTTGTCCATTTGTAGCACGACTCCAAGTTCTAAAAGGAACTTCCGGAGCCAAATTGCTTCCTTAGATGCCTATGAAGCTGCCACATACTCAGCTTCTATGGTTGAGTTAGCAAAGCAAGATTACTTGATACTCCTCCATGAAATGGCTCCTCCAAACAAGGTGAAGACATATCCACTAGTGAATTTTCTCTCATCCTTATCTACCTAGAAGTCTGAGTCCATGTATCCTGTAGGAACTAAGTTATTAGCCCTGTAAACCAACACATAATTTCTCGTACCTTTAAGATACTTGAGAATGTGCTTTATAGCCTGCCAATGAACCTCCCTGGGGTTTAAATGGTTTCTGCTAACTAAACCTATGACAAAGCAGATTTTGGCCTAGTACATAGCATGACATACATGAGACTTCTCACGATTGAAGCATAGGAAATCCTACTCATTATATCTTTTTCTTCTTGAGACTTTAGACAGTCCTTTGAAAAAAAAGACAACCCATGTATGCAAAGGATCAACACCCCCTTGCATGAGCCCATGCTGAACTTGGCCAGCATCTTGTCAATGTATATAGCTTGGGATAAGCCTAACATTCTCTACTTCCTATTTCTAAGAAGCTTTATTCTGAGAATATAACTGGCTTCACCCAAGTCCTTCATACTAAATTGACTAGATAGCCAAACTTTAGTAGATGATAGTGTCTCTACATCATTTCTAATGAGTAGAACGTCATTCACATACAGTACAAGAAAAACCACGTTTATGCCTTCCAATTTCCTATACACACATAGTTCATCTTCTTTTTGAATAAAAACGTAAGACTTTACAGTTTCATCTAAATGAATGTTGTATACTCTGGATGCCTACCTAAGTCCATAAATAGATTTCTTATGCTTACAAACTATATATTCTTAACCTTCAACAATAAAACCTTCTGGTTGGGACATACACTTGTCTTCACTAAGATGGCCATTTAAAAATGCTGTTTTGACATCTATTTGTCATATCTCGTAGTCATAATGACATGCGATGGCAAAGAGGATATGAATGGACTTAAACATGGCTACTGGGGAAAATGTTTCCTCATAATCGATTCATTCTTTCTTACTATACCTTTTCACCACAAGCCCAGCTTTGAAGGTTTCCATATTCGCATCCGCTCCCCTCTTCCTTTTGTACACCCACTTACACCCAATGGGTTTTATCCCTTTAGGTGAAGCTACAAGATTTCAAACCTGATTGAAGTACATAGACTCAATCTCAACTTTCATTACTTCATGCCATAGGTTTGCATCGACATCAACAATAACCTCCTCGTATCTAGTAGAATCTTGTTCCTGATGGTTAAAGATTAGGTTAAAAGCCTCTCCAATCCATCTTTTTAGAATTCTAGATATCCTCCCACTATGGCGAGGCACTATTTATACAGGTTCCTAAGGTTGTACTGCTTCTTGTTCTATAATTGGGTTAGAAGAAATTGATTCAGAAGATAACTGCTCTTCGAGTTCCAATCTTGTCAAACCTTTAGTGTATGTGCTTTGTTCATCCTCCAAGTATCTAACATTAGTATTCATAAGTACTTTTTGCTCATCGGGATGATAAAAGTATCCACCATTTGTACCTTTTGGATACCCAATAAAATAACATAATTCTGATCTTCATTCTAACTTGTCTCTCTTAATCAGTAAAGAAGTTGGACAACCCCATATCTTGAGATGATTTAGACTTGGATTACTCCCAGTCCACATCTTATAAAGTGTCCTAGGTGCTGACTTGGAAGGAACCAAGTTCAGAATATATGCTACTGTTTCTAGGGCATATATCTAAAAAGACACTGGAAGAGTAGCATGAGACATCATACTTTGAACCATATCCATCAATACCCTATTACTTCTCTCAGCTACTCCATTCTGCTGGGGTATTTCTGGCACTGAGAGCTGGGATACTATCCTATGATATACCATATAGTTCTTAAATTTACCAAGAATGTATTCTCCATAATGATCCGATTGTAAGGTCTTGATTAGTTTACTTGTTCAATGCTCCACTTTAGCCTTAAACTCTTTGAACTTGTCAAAAGAGTTAGACTTGCATCTCATTAGATAAATATAACCATACCTTATACAATCATCTATGAAAGTGATGAAGTACTCAAACTCCCTTCTTGTTAATGTAGACAAAGGACCATACACATCAGTGTAAACAAGACTCAGTGCTTCCATAGCTCTATTCGCCTTTTAGGAAAAAGGACTTTTTGGTCACTTTTCCCATAAGACAAATCACACTAAGGCCAACTTTTCAATCTCAATGAGTCTAAAGGCCTATCATGGATTCATCTCTGAATCTTGGTTGAGTTAATGTGACCTAACCTTAGATGTTAAAGATATGAGTTATTGACATTGATCTTTCTCTTCCTATTTAAAGGTTCAGACTAAGTGCTATTTAATTGATTGTTAATAGGATTAATGAAGAATAGATTTCCAAGCATATGCCCTATACATATGACTCCCCCATGCATTTCTACTGATAATTATACCAGAATGGAAAAAAATAGAATATCTTTGATTTATTAGTTTTGCAATTGAAACTAAATTCTGTCTAAAATCAGGAATAAATAAAACATCCTTCAAAATAAATATTCTATTACAATCAAAATCAAGCTCCAGCTCTCCCACTGCAAGGGCCTAAACTTGTGCTCCATTTCCCACGTGTAGTCCATTTTCTCTCTTCGGGAGTCTTCTAATCATTCTAAAACCCTACAAGAAGATACAGAATTGATTAGTGGCTTTCGAATCAACAATCCAAGTGGAAGTTGATCTAACCATTGATATAGACTCTAGATAGAAAATATTACTGATGGGGTTTTTCTTGGCCTGACATCTAAACACTCTTTTTTTCTAGTGTCCCTTCTTCCCATATTTGAAGCATTTGCCTTTGGGTTTGTCTTTGGGCTAGGACTTGGGCTTGTATACTTCATTCCCTTTCTTCTTGTTGAACTTTCTAGGCTTGGGCCCATTTCTTGAAGAAAAAGCCATCATAGCCCTAGCTTGTGACTTTATGACATTTTATGCCATCTGGAGCTTCTTCATCAACTCCGTCAAACTCATGTTTAATTTGTTTAGGTTGTAATTCAACTTGAACTAAATTAAGGAGCCCAACAGAGATTCGAGAACCATGTCCACTTGGCTCTGGGGGTCAATGATAGCCCCCAAACTTTTGCTTCCTCCAAAGCAGCAATCATCTTGAGTATATACTCTCTGAAAGATGTTCCCTCAGCCATCGTGGTGTTTATTATTGTTCAAAGAGCCTCCTGCCTTATGGGTTGACTCTTATCTGTGAATATTGTGGCTAATGACGTACTTATATCATATGTAGTTACCATGTGCTCATTTTTAGATTGGAGCACATTCGACATGGAGGTTAGCATTTAGCATCGAGCCATCTCGTCAACCTTTTTTCAAGCATTTTCATCCTCATGCTCCTCAGTGGTGGAACCTTCCCCGATCATAGGGCAGGTCTCATAAAGGATATAGTTATACTCCTCGACTGTGAGTATTATGTCCAGGTTGCTTTTTCAGTCCACATAATTTGGACCCGTTCGCTTATTCTGACGGAGAATAACGGCTAAGGGACTGAAAGAATCTCCACCAACCATTTCTAAAATTTTGAAAATTAAAAAAAATTCTTAGTATTGTGAGAAAAAAAATAATTTTGTGCACTTTTTCGTTATGTTAAATTGATAATAGCTAACCCCATTACTATTATATTTAACATGATTAATATAACTCTTAAGTAAACTGACATAGCTTCTTGGGAAGATTAATAGTTTCTAAAGCCATGTGTGTTAACCACCACAAATTAATTTTCCTTCTAGGTAATGATCTAGATGATAACTCCATCGAAGCGATGGTCGTTTCTTCTCATTTCCTATGGACATACCTTATACTATAACCTCAAACATGGGCTGACCGATCATAGTACGTGTCCCGAGTTATTTATTACATTTTTCCATTAGTTCTAGATCCTTGTGGTATTTCTATCCTATATGGGTTCACTTCCAAGATAATGCGAGGAGACCCGCGATCTCTAATGAGGATTGTGATGGAAGCCGTAGGGCCATTAGAACCCCTCTCGCACATAGTTTTTTTTTTTTTTTTTTTAATAAGGGTTTTCTTAAAAAAAATATCATTTGAAAATTTTCAATTAATTTCTCCTTTAACTTAAAATAAAATATCTAAATCTACAAAAAATTCTATGTCAATGTTTACATCCTTTGAGAATTTTTTCCCACATGGATTAATTTTATTTAAGTTAAAAACTTAATAATTTCAAAATTTTCCATTTAAAATTTCCTAGAGATTTTGATCTCAAGGTTTTATTTGACACAAATAATTTTTCCTTTGCTAAATGAATTAAAATGGCTTTCCATTTTAACTAACAAAAATTTCTATATCCAAAATATTTTCTATGTCAAGGATAAAAAAAACCTTTGAGAAAATAACCAAGGATTAATTTTTATTTAAGCAAAAATAACCATTTAATTAAAGAAAAATATTTTTCCTTATCAAATAAATTTTTTCAAAGACTTGGTCTTTGAGAAAACGGGCACATAGGACTTTAAATAAATAGCATGCTAGAAAATTGTAAAGATTTTAATGTTTTTCTATTTTTAATCCTAAGTACCGAAATAATAGAATTAAACACATTAATAAAATTAATAATGATCTTGTTTAATTCTAAAAATCATTTACTATTATTTTTTATACAAAATATTCAAAGAATATTAACTATTGCAAAAATAATAACTTCACCTGTTATGGGACCAAAAATCAAAAAAAGAAAAAACCAAAAAATACAAGGGAAGAAAATTTTTTTAAAATTTTTTTTCCCTCTTTGGTTGTGTGCACCCATCGCACAGGATCATGGCCCATGAAAAGACCTATGGGCCATGGACCGCGAGTGGGTGCGCACAACCCACTTCTGCCCCGGGAAGTATCCTACCCAGGATGCTCTTTGCATCCCATCTAGCACGGTCAAGCCGAGGCGCTCCTGGGCCCAGCTGCTATTGGAAGCTGAGGTTGGCCTGGGCGTTACCTCAACTCAGCTTGACGGCTGGGCTTGGTAGCTCGGTCCGTCTTCCTCGTTCCTTTTTTTTCATTGATTTCTATTTGCAGTTTTCCAGAACGCTCTACAACTCATCGCAATCGATCCAAGGCAGTTTCTTGTTACATTTTTCATCAAAAAACATCACACCTGCCTATACCCTTTGATATATAAATTTTAGGTATATAAAATCATCAATATTAAATCCATCCCTTAATCAAGTTTTAATTAAAACATTAATCCCAAAATACACTTGTAAGCAAGTATACTCATCGCAAGCATAGTATAGGTAATTAATGAGTATCGATCCTCAAATGAGCAAGTACACACTAATCACTTATAATTCATTGTTTAACCGACTTAAATAAAGTGATAAAAGAATAAAAAGAAAAACTAAAGAAACATATACAATTCAAAGATGTAAGTTTATGCAATTTAGACAAGTATCCTAGAAGACATGATAATGAGCCAATTAGCAATTCTCGTAATTAATTATCTTGGCATCATGAAGGAATGCATAGTAAAATTCAATTGTTTGTCAAGTCATGAATTTACTTAGGTAAATTCAACTTCATTTGTCAATCCATAGAATCCTATATTTTGATTCATATTAACAGATTTGTCAATCAAGCTAACATAACTAAAACATAAATTAATCTCAATTCTTTAAAAACATGAAATTAGTTAATAACCCCATGTCAAGGCAAAATTAACTTAACATTTGATCACTTAGTTCTAAAATCCTAACTTTATCGTTCAAATCCATTAAGAATTAACAAATACGAAATCAATACGATGAAACTCCTAATATTGTTGTGTCGAAGTCAATTAGAAGAATTCACATCAATAACCAATGAAATTAAGTAATCAAACACAAAAAATGACAAAGAATTCATCCAATAACTAAACTAACGCAAAATCATCAATCCCAAAATAATGTTAAATTACAAAAAAAAATATATATATATATTGAATACGTCATTGCTAAAAAAAAAAATAAGATAAAGGGAAAAGAAAGCGCTCATACACAAGCCTCTTTCTTCTTCCTTGAAGACTCCCTTTGACAATCCTTCTTGACTTGGGTGAAAACCTCCTTCAATGAGACAATCATAATTTTTGCCCTTTAATGCACCTAATCAAGTTATATATATCAAACCCTTGTGTTCTCTTGTCCTTTTATAGGCTTCTTGGATGCCAATTTCATGGCTAAGAAAGTCTTGGCCGAGTAGGAATAGGAAAATACCAAAATCCTTGGATAGGCCCTAATTCCACGTATAGAATTTTTACCTCTAAAGCATACCTAGCGCCGGGTACCTTCGACTCACCTGGCACCAGGTGCACTCCATTCTTTCTCTGTTTTTTCTCTGTTTTTTGCCGTCTCTCTTTGGCAGGTAGAATGGACCTGGCACCAGGTACACTTGCCAGACCTAGTGCCAGGGTTGTTCTGGAATTTCCCCTAAAGCTTGCTCAAACTCTGCTGCTAGAGCAGAATGAACCCGGCATCTGGTCTACTGGCTAGGCCTGGCACCAGGTACATTCTGGTTTAGTACACTTTCTGCTCAATTTTAACTTAAATCTACACATATTTGCCTAAAATGCCTTTTACAAGTAAAATGTTAAAAATGAAGGAATATGCCTAGTTATTAAAACAAATGTATCTTAAAATATCCTCAAATAACTAGGAAAAGAATTGTGATTTTTTCCCCTATCACATACCTCCACGCTTTAACATTTGCTTGTCCTCAAGTAAAACATTTTAGTCCAAGAAAAATTATTAAGACAACACAAATTTTTTTCTCGTTCAAAAGTTTCTTCATCATAGCAAAGATCATGTCTTCCTTTTAAACTTTAGATACAGCCCTTGTCCTTCATACCATTTGAAAACAATTTCAAACTATGAAACATTGGCCATGACATCAGAAAACTCTTGAAGTCAAATTAATCAAGTGCATACCTTAATCTAAGAAAATTATTTTACTCTTTAAATAAAAATATAGATAACACAAATCACATAAGTCAAGATATATACCAACTCGAGCATTATAAATCTAAAAATTGCACACTCAAGTTATGATGTGAGGAAAGCACTCCAAATTTTTTTCTCTCAAAAATTTTCAATGACTTAAGGAATTGATAGTCTCAAGTACATGGATTTCTCTTCACACACCGTATTGGCCCATTTTACAGTCATCACTTATCAGTTTTTCAACAATTCTTTTCCTATGCTCTTGCTCGCCTTTTTTCCTTCAGGATAGCCTCAAGAGAGTGAACCGAATACACTTGATACTTCTCCCCATATTGACCCATTTTTCAGCTAAAGGTCTTCAAAGATCATCAATAAGAACCTTTTCTCTCAATTCACACCAACAATAATGTTGTTTCCATTCATTGTTTTTCTCTCAACTCAAATCAAAATTTTCAGCTTTCTTCTCAATCGTTCCTCTCAAAGATCTATTTACAACTCACATTTTTTTCCATCATAACTCAAAGCTAGAAAATTTTAAACTCATAATACAAGAGTTAGCCAATAAACTCTTTCCATATTCATCATATCTTCTATATTTCAACTAGATAAGTCAAATAACATTCAAACACCAATGCATAAATAAGATTAAGAAAAATTCTCAAGTCTTGACAAATATCGTATATAATAAAACCAATTTCATCAAAATCCACATAATGAATGACAAAACTCATATCCAAGTAAGAAAAAGAATTCTAACTTTGCTTAACAAAGAAACTACTGAAATTATCAAAAAAAATTATCACAAACACCTCACAAACACAAAATACATTCACCAGAATATTCAAACTTTATTCTTCCTCCCCCCCCCCCCCCCCAACACTTAAACTGGACATTGTCCTCAATAGCCAAAGATAAAATAATAAAAGTATAACCAAGAAGACCAAGATGAATAAAGAAGAAGAATAAAGTGAAGAAGATACTTCTGTTACATTGTCATGCCACCAGGTTTTAATCCACCTCAACGAAGGGCAGTACAAGATTACCTATTAAAAGAAAAGAAAAAAAACATAAATCTATAAAGAGAAAATAAAACTTAAGATAAAAGAAATGAAAAAGAAAAGAAAAGACACCTACAAGCTAGTAAAGGTCATTAAAATTTAAAAGAAAAAGAAATAACATAAAATAAAATATAGTCAAGAGTCATCCTTATCATCATCATTTTCATCATTGTCAACTCCACGATTGGAAGATGCACCGGTAACGTGTTAGATCAAAGTGGCCAGCTTCTGATTTTGAACATCCTATTGGTGGCGAATGTTGGCAATCGAATCACGGAGCTAGAGTAAGATAGTCATTTGGCTCTCCATCTATGCCTCTATTAATGCCTCAAAATCAATGTGTGAATGAGAGCTAGTGGCACGAGGGGCTGGTCTAGCAGGTGGTGCCTCTTCCTCCTCCTCATCAGGGGGAAGCTCCTCCCTTCCGGGGTATTGTGCCTCATATAGCCTCTTCCACCGTTTGGCCTTCTCATCATAGCGATACCCATACTGAATCAAAGTATGCTCCGTCACGTGGTCGCAGTCAGTAGTGGGCTCACTCAACTCTCCATCCAATCAGACTCCAAAGTCTCTCAAAATATGCATAATAATCGAAGGGAATTTGAGGGCTTTGGCTGCAATGTTAGAGGCCACAACCTCTCTCATAGAGTTAATAATAATTGGATAAAGGGGAATAGGCTCACGGCTCCTCATCTTATCTAGAATATAAAGATTGAGTATCCTAGACTCATTAAAGCAAATAGCCTTGGGATAGACATTGAAATCAAAGATATAGACTAGGTCACTCCATAGAGCCTCAAGGTCATTGCTGGAGTAATATTGATATTGACCTATTTCTCCTTTTCTCCTCATACGAAAACTAGCCCTTACAGTCCCCATATGCCAAGTAAGTTCAAAATGATTTTTTAGTTATTATGGTCGAGATCTATCTACGGTCTCTCATCCGGGATTCCTAAAATTTTAGCTAGTCTAACTCTATCAAACTTAATAGCAATCCCTTTGACCATGGTGGAGATGACTTGTAGAGTATTTTTCTTTTTGTCTTGCATATTGGCATAAAATTCTCTCACGCACACAGGACAATAATGACTTTACATTCTAATGTTGGGCTCCCACCCCAAGCGCCTAAACATAGTAGAAAGCTGTAGGGAATTGTCTAAAGATGGCTGGTATCACTTTTCTACTATAATTTTATTATTTTGGTGTCTGTCATACAAAATTTGGCACATAGGATTAGAAAATTATGTAGGTTAGGTAGGTAGAAGCTCGAAGGAAGTTGTAGATAAAGATGCCTCTCGAGCTCTCTTAGCCCCCAGTGCTAACCCTCTAGGTCGTCTAGACATGATAGGAGGATAAAGAAATGTGATAAAAATAGAAAAGTAGGAAGCTCTTAGGTCACTTTTTACAACAAATGTTCACTCTCAACTATCTCACAATCACAACACCATACAACACCACCACCACTCAACATAAAACACCTCAAGATATTCAGTAAACACCACTTAATGCCCTTGAACAAACCTGTAAGAAAATAAGACATATGCCAATCTAAACACCTTATCAACCAATTTGATCATATCCACAATGTTTAATATTACTCAAGGAAATCATATTCAGCCTAGAATCACAATGCTCAATCAGCTATACTATTGATATCATAATGCAAAGCTTATCAGTATAAGGCTAAGTGAGACATTAAACAAGTATCTTTTTTTTTTTTTCCCAAAAGTTAATCACAAAGCATGCATGCTCAATTACTTCCCAAAAATGTAAACTATTAATGGCATTAATCTTAAAGCAGTATCCATGATATTCCCATGCCAATACAAGCTCAAAGAAAGTAATCTTAACAATAAAATTCTTCACTAGAAAGTATTCAAGAATTTTTGCCCAAAAATACATAGAAAATTACCCAAATTTCATAAGAAAAAACTTGACAAGAGAAAGTGTAGAAAATTCATACCATAATGATCTCCAATGCATGGGCAATGATTCTATGCAAAGAGCTAGAAGAATTCATGCTCCCAATAGAAGGATTGAAAAATGAGTTTTGGGTGAAAACGTTAGATTTTTCCTTGTTTTGATCCAAACTTTCAAGAACAAAGTGGAGATTTTATGTTTTGGAAGTGTTTTGGAGGTATGGAAAATGATTTGGTGGTGTTTTGAAGATGAACCCAGTGATGGGTTGAGAGGAAATTGGAAAGGAGTGAACGCTTTTGAACAAAAAATGGCCAAGAAGGCTGTTTTTAGTGTGGCAGCTGAACGGGCATGGCGCTGGACCCATGGACTGGGCTAGGCCCTGGGCCTCTTCTACCTATACTTCTCTATTGGTCGTGCTAATCCAGCACTCGGGCCACGGGTTAAGCTTGGCGCCAGGTCAGTTCTGGCCGAAAAATGACTTTTTTTTTTCAAAGATGCATTTTAATGAAAATAAAGATAAAGGAACATGAAATCATATGAAGCATGTAGTCTCATGGCTAAATAAATGAAAATAGATGAGAATTAAAAAGATTGTTTAGCAAAAAGTAAAGCAGTTTAAAAATTAGCGTTTCCCACGGTCTTGGTCCCGTGGGTTGGTCTCCGTATTGCCTGGCAGTGTTATCGGTTGACGATCACCAAGGAGTTTGACTAATTGTCCAATTTGACCATCCAGGTTGCGCATGAACGTCTGTAAGTTTCTCGTGATTACATCAATTCCTTAGAACCATGTTTCCGTTCCACTTACCAGTTTGGTGACCATTTTCTCCAAGGATGGTTTAGTTGGTGGGGCGTTGTATGGCAAAGGTGGTTGAGTCCTTTTCATCCCGAAATTCACAGAAGCTTGCCGAGGTTGGTTTTGGTTATTCCAAGAAAAGTTAGAGTGATTCCTCCAACCTAGGTTGTAAGTATTATTGTAAAGATTATTACCTTGCCAACCATTACCTACAAATGTCTCTTGTTCCAATGCTTCTTGTGAAGACCCCATATTTTGACACTCATAGTTGCAATGCCCTTCCCCACAAAAACTACAAGTCACAATCATTACTTACCCTTGGGAATGAGGCATTACCAATTGATCTATTTTCTGCGTGAGTGCTTCCATCTTTGCCTCTGAGGCAGCCATTGCATCCCCCCTATGCACCCCATGTACATGAGCTCTAGACCGTGAACTCCCCTAGGCATAGTTATTTGTAGCCAGATTTTCAATTAAATCGAATCGAATACCTCTTCCGGGGTTTTGGAATTGATGGAGCCTCCTGCAGATGCATCCACTAATTGCTTTGTAGCAAAACTCAACCTACTGTGAAAGATCTGCACCCCAACTCGAATCCATGGTGTGGACATTTTCTTAGCATCTCTTTGAACCTCTCCCAATACTCATAAAGGTTTTCGGCCTCTAATTGTTGGAAAGCAAAAATGTCAATCCTAAGTTTAGAAGTTCTAGCTGGTGGGAAATATTTAGCCAAGAATTTTTCAGCTAGTACGTTCTAAGTAGTAATGGATCCAGTGGACAAATATTTTAGCCATGATTTTGCTCAATCTCTCAAGGAAACAGGGATGAGTCTTAGCTTGATGGCATTCTCAGAAATACCATTCATCTTAAATATGTCACATATCTAGAAAGCTCGCAAGGTGAGTATTGGGATCTTCCTCAGGTAACCCATCAAATTGGACAATATTTTAGATCATTTGGATCACATTGGGTTTTATCTCAAAATTGTTGGCCTCTATCCTAGGCAGTGTGATACTAGCACATGTACCTAAGATTGCTGGTTTTATAAAGTCATTCATCATCTGCCTATTAGCTCCACTGTTACTACTTTTGTTAGGCTGATTTACCTCCATGGCTTTCCTTACCCTTTCGCTTATAACTTTCCGGACCTTAGTGAGAGTTCTCTCGAATTTCTTATCAAGGTTAACTATCTCATCTTTGGATCTTCTGGTCATAAACTAAGAGCAAGGTCAAGATAAGATAGAAATTTTTTGAGATTATAGAATTTACAAGTTAAATAGTTAGGGTACCTTTACAAATTAAATTACAAAGAATTGCAACATACAGAGACATTAAAGTACAAGTATACAAGAAAATAAAATACAATACCTAGTCATACAAGGAACATATATATACATATTTACATATAAAAATATTAACATGGTTAAAGTAACAAAATTCAAGCTTTCATGATATTGTTCATCGACAACGGCGCCAACAAAAACTTAATGCGTAAATTTTGCGTATATAAATCATCAATATTAAATCCATCCCTTAATCAAGTTTTAATTAAAAAAATTAATCCCAAAATACACATGTGAGCAAGTATATTCATCGCAAGCATAGTATAGGGAATTAATGAGTGTCAATCCTTAAAGGAATAAGTACACACTAATCACTTTTCATTCATTTTTTAATTGACCCAAATAAAGTGATAAAAGAATAAAAAGAAAAACTAAAGAAACATATACACTCAATGATGTAAATTTATGCAATTTAGACAAGTATCCTAGAAAACATGACAATGAACCAATTAGTAATTCTCTCAATTAATTATCATCATGGCATCATGAAGGAACACACAGTATAATTCAATCATTTTTCAAGTCATGAATTTACTTAGGTAAATTCCACTTCGTTTGTCAATCCATGGAATCCTATATTTTGATTCATATTAACAGATTTGTCAATCAAGCTAACATAACCAAAACATGCATTAATCTCAATTCCTTAAAAGCATGAAATTAGTTAATAACCCTATGTCAAGGTAAAATTAACTTAACATTTGATTACTTAGTTCTAAATCCTAACTTCGTTGTTCAAATCTATCAAGATTTAACAAATAAGAAATAAATGCAACAAAACTCTTAACATCATTGTGTCGAAGGCAATTAGAAAAACTCCCATTAATAACCAGTGAAATCAGTTAATCAAACACCAAAGATGATAAAGAATTGATCAAATAACTAAATTAATGTAAAATCATGAACCCTAAAATAATGTTAAATTACAAGAAAAACATTGAATACATCATTGCTAAAGAAAAAGAAGACAAAGAGAAAAGAAAGTAATCATAGACAAGCATCTTTCTTCTTCACTTGAAGACTCCCTTTGGCAATCCTCTTTGACTTGGGTGAACACCTCATTTAATGAGAAAATCAGAATTTCTACCCTTTGATTCACCTCTCTAAGTTGTGTATATCAAACCCTTATGTTCTCTTGTGCTTTTATAGGCCTCTTGGATGCCAATTTCGTGGTTGAGGAAGTTTTGGCCGAGTAGGAATAGGAAAATACCAAAATCCTTCGATAAGCCCTAATTCCAGGTACAGAATTTTTGCCTTCAGAGCATACCTGGCATCGGGTACCTTCTACCCACTTGGTATCAGGTGCATTCTGTTCTTCCTTTATTTTTGCTATGTTTTTTGCCATCTCTCCTTAGCAGGCAGAATGGACTAGGCGCCAGGTTTGTTCTGGAATTTCCCCTGAAGCTTGCTCAAACTCTGCTGCTGGAGCAGAATAGACTTAGCGCCTAGTCCACTGGCTGGACCAAGTACCAGGTACATTCTAGTTTTGTGTACTTTCTGTTCAATTTTAACTTAAATCTGCACATATTTGCCAAAAACGCCTTTTACAAGCAAAATGTTAAATAGGAAGGAATATACTTAGTTATTACAACAAATGTATCTTAAAACACCCTCAAATAACTATGAAAAGAATGGTAATTTTAACCCCTATCACCCCTTCAAATTGGGTTCACACAATGGCTATATAACGCATTAAACAAAATTTTACAACATTTCCTATATCTCAACTGTGAGATTTACAGACAATCTACACATACCAAATCTCATGATATTCTTTAAAATTAGTCTTGCCAATTTTATTAACTAGCATGCATCAATCCTAAGCCTTTCAAAGCAACTTGTTCTAATACTAATTGAAGCTGTGATAATGACAGAAACAATGCATGCACGAGACATCAGTGGCAAAAAATCAAGCACAGAGAGTAGTAGAAGGAAAAAAATAATACCTCTGTGCTTTGTTATTCTCTTCACCCGTGAAGAAGCTGATGAAAATATTGGAATAGCTCCCTCGACAGATGAGGTCTCAGGGACTATCGAAATCTCCGGTTGAAAACCAGCAATTCACCTACTCCTCCGGGACATGAACGCAAAGCACTTTGCTTCTCAAAATATTCCACCACCCAATTTGTGTTGGTGAAACAACTTAGGCGAGGAATGGCTCTGCTTGATCGTTTGCTATTGCTTAGCAAAATCAAGAAGACAAACAAAAGGGAAAAGGAGACGCGCGAGAGTGAGAGGAGAAGAAGGCTGTGTTTTTCGTGTGCTCTGTATTTTCTTTCGTTCAACAGAGACCCATGACACTTCATTATCTCTAATAACCAAAACATCGGGGTTTTGATATTTCAAAACTCTCGGAGGCTATCAACAAAAGAGGTTTAGCTAAGCCTTAACTCTTCTGTTCCGTGAATCAAAATAACCCTTTAGTCCGGGCTATTGGGCCAAAAATAATTTGTTATTTTCCTTGGACCCAACGGGCCCAAAATAATTACTATAAATTATTTATTTTCTGGGCCTATTAAAATAACCTAATAAATAATTAATGAGCCCAAATGAAATAAAATAATTATTTAAGCCTTTTATTAACAATTTTAGGCTCAGGTAAACTTTCTAATTATTTAATCTGAGCTCAGGCCCTGAATAAATAATTAAGTAATTAAACTAGATAATAAATTGAATTTATCTCATTCTTTTATTTTATTCTAGTCCAAAAATAAATTAAACATTCTAAATAAAATAAAACCCCTATTTATTGAGACCATTTCCTCGATCTAAAAATAATTAGGACTTACGGGCTATTCCAAGGACTAAAAAGACACATCACCTTGGCTACTAAAATGACCAAAATACCCTTGCTATATAAATATCTGTATTTTACATTTTAAATATTTTCTAATATCATCATAAGAAAATATTGACCCCAAAGACAATGTTGCATTAGCTATGTCTTCGACCTGTAGGTGAAATGACTAAAATACCATTTTACACACCGCCGTGCTTTTAGAAAGGAAAGAACTAGTTACATATACCCAGTATACAAGTATATCTATCCTTCTAAAATATCAAAATATATGCTTCCGGCTTCGTCAGACCACCAACTAATACTCAAGCTATAGAGTACAAGTATACGCTGTAGAAATAGTAATCTAGGTTTCTATTATATAGTACTTTGAGAAATCACTACTACAGGTCATGTTCTACGTATTTAGAATACGCTTGTGTTATGAAATGAGAAGACTACTCAATGGTTAAAGGTAAGCCATTCTCTATTTAGAATTCATAACACAATAACCTTGCCATGATGAGATTTCCATTCTCATCATTCGGATAAGAATAGTTGTTTATGTGTTATTATCCCATGGTTCATACCTTACTGTGAAAGACCTCCATTCACATGAACCATTTACTTAAATATAATGGGTCTTTTCCAATGAAAATTGTACACAAATATTAAGAAGATTTCACAAATAATTTCTAAGAAAAATACTTTTATTAATACAAGTCAAAATTACATTAGAAACCTAGTTTAAGAAGGCATACACCCCAACAGAAGACAGTAGAATAGTGCTAGCTGCAACTAAAGGCATTAAGTCATCTCACCCTTGCCATGTGTTTGATAAATTCATTGAGCAAGAAGACACATTCATGATGGAAATGTTATGAAACGTTCAATATGTGACAAAGACATTGGAGATGGTGGATATTGCAGCCCCCTTATTGCTTGGTTATCTAGAACTTCAGATTTGATAAAGGATACTTGCGACACCTGGCAAAGTCGTGCTATTGTATTTCTGAGTCACTCGCAACCTACACTTGATGAAGGAGAGAATGGAGAGGAGGTTTTATCTCAAGAAGAGAAGGATAATGAAATAGATCAGCATAAAATTAAGCTAAAGCCCATTCTAATCAAGATGACATACAAGTCTTGCTTGACAAGAAGGCTCACTCAATTCTAATATTTCCATCAATCTGCTTAAGCTTCCTAAAAAGAATCCATTGGCATTAGATCAGCTAATCCAATAAACAAAGAGAAACTTTTCACAGATAGAAAGGCACTCTTGGACAATCTTAGTGAATTAAGCAAACAACTTGCAAGGAAGGCGACATTGATTCCTATATAAGGTTGATAATATTTCGACATAGGAGGTCATTTAACTGTAATCAAACATATTTTTTCCTTGATTCCCACGTATTTGTTGAGAATGCCATATTATGATGACAGGTCACCTAGATGACAACTCAACAACACAATGTGCATATTGGAGGATCACACCAGAAATACCTTCACAACAGTCTAGTTGACCACATGCATTGTGCTTAGATTCTTTTGTATATACTTTCTTTTTTGTTAGATATGAAATGGTTTCTTTAGGTCCAAGTTAGTTGAGGTAGGCATACGTATCTATATACCCTGATCTTGTACCAAGTGAATATAGCAACGAAATATAATTTTGTTTTCCCTCCATTAGCTTCACTGAAAATTGCTTTTCCTAGTCTTCTTTATTGCTTCACCATGGTATCAGAGCATCATCCAAAGTGTTCTAGGCTTTGATTTGCTTGCTCTCAATCTTGATCTCACATATCTGCAACCATGGCAAATTCTACCTCTCTAATTGTAGAATATATATATATATATATATATATATATATATATATATATATATCTCCTAATCTATATTATATTCATCCTAGTATTTGCCCTTCCCTTAAAATGGAAACACCATCTCTAGATGCAAGTAATTATCAGACATAGAATAGGTCTGCGAATAGCTCTTTCCTGCAAACACAAAGAAAAATTCATAGTTCTATCTATATATGTACCAACTCCAGGTGATATGATGTATAAACTATGGAAACAATGAAATAACCTAGTCATGGCATGGTTGGAGAAGTCATAGACCAAAAATTGCTATATCTGTGGTCCATAATCAAACTACAGCTAGAATATGGAAGGAACTGAATGAAAGATTCAACCACGGTGATATGCTCCATTATTAGATCTTATAGAAGAAATACATAACTTCAGGCAATGTAGCTCTTCTGTAACTCAATACATCACCAATTTGAAATCACTATGGGATGAGATGATTGATTTGAGACCTATTCCTTACTGCACATGCACTAAAACAGGCAATGTTAGGAAATATGCAGAAGGTGAATGTGTGATACATTTTGTGAAGGGACTCAATGATAAATTTAGCACCCTGAAATCCCAAGTTCTGTTAATGTCTCCTTTACTTATTATTAATTATGTCTTTTCAGTGGCTCTTTAGACTAAAAGAGTATTAGGAAATTAAACTTCTGGGAACTTTGTTCAGTAAATAGATCATCCTTGTTATAGAAGTTCAAAAAAAAAAAAAAAAATTGCCTTATCTATTGGAAATGTGAATTTAAATAATCATGTTATGGAAGGGTCTATATGTTCATCAGGAACTCTACCATCATGCAAAACAAGAATATGCAGTCGAATGGAATTTCACTAAACTTATAGTCTGCTCAATTTGCTAATGTTGTGGGACAATTTAGGAGGTTTAATAGAAAAAAGCTACATTGTACACATTGTGAGATGAGTGGACATACTATAGAAAAAGCTATAAGAAACATGGCTATTGATAGAAAGAAAAAGAAGTCCAGGAAATCAATACGGTAGCACAATCAATTATGTCGAGATGGGAGTTATACAACAAAATTCCCAAGATAGTAGAATTTTAGTAGATGGCTTGTGTGGTTTAACAGTCATTCAATATGAGTAATTGGTGGATCTACTGCAAAGAAAGGGACTAGAGTTTGGAGTCACAAATTCTAATCTAGTGGCAAATTGAGCTACTGTTCTTATTGCTAGGTTAAATGGGAAAGGTACAGGTGCATTATGTAATTCCTTTTCATCAAATGGATTTTGTACTCAGGAGCTTCGACCACATTTGTACATCTCTGCAGTTTTTTAATTCATATATCTCTATGGCTAACATATTTGTCAATCTACCTAATGTCCTATAAGTTAAAGTCACTTATAAAGGGACAATTAAACTCAATGCTTATTTGATCCTTACTGATGTTTTCTTGGTCCTTAGCTTCCATTTCAAGCTTGTTTCTATTTCTAAATTGATTGAGCAATTGAATTGCCGATTAATCTTTTAATCTAATTTTTGCCTTATGTAGGACACTTTCAGGCAAAATATGATTAGATTAGCAGTCTTCATCATGGATTATACTACTTGACAAAACCTACAACATGTCCAGATCCCTAGTTTTCTTGCTTCTTAATTTTTCCTAGATCATTGTTATGGCATTTTAGGCTTGGTCATGTATTTGATAGAATTCTTAAAAAGGTAGAAGATGCTACTTCT
Source organism: Voacanga thouarsii (assembly GCA_026120185.1). Taxonomy (NCBI): domain Eukaryota; kingdom Viridiplantae; phylum Streptophyta; class Magnoliopsida; order Gentianales; family Apocynaceae; genus Voacanga; species Voacanga thouarsii. The sequence continues at coordinate 563,187 of JANUWF010001078.1, read as the reverse complement.
ATTATAATGAAAAATGAACATGATACTTGTACTATTTGCCTTATTGCCAAGCAACGAAGACTCAATTTTCCTACCAGCTTATCTACTTGTTCATTCATTTAATTTAATCCATGATAATATTAGGGGTCTATACAAACACAACACCATTTATGCTCAGAAATATTTCTTGACCATAGTTGACTATTATACCAGATTCATATGGATTTTCCTTATAAAGTCTAAAGTTGAATCACAACACCTAACTCATGAATTCTATGCTTTTGTTGAGACTTAATTCAATAACAAAACATCTCATCACCATCAGAGCACAATTGGCGTAGGCTTTAACACATGGAGCCAGCGCCAGCCCATTTTGGAGAAATAAGGGAATTTTTGGGAGAAAAAAAATAGAGCATGATTGGGCGACTAGAGCACGGCCGGCTCCAGCCTTGATCTGCCCAATGTCGGTGAACTTTTCTAATCAAACGCGGATTTGATAATTTTCCAAAAGTTTTGGTATTTTCCAATCTCTACTTGCCCAAGACTCTTAAGGAATGAATTTTGGCCTCTTGGGAGTCTATTTAAACAAGAAAAACATAAGATAAAAGTGTGAATCCAATTATCAAATTTGCCAATCACTCACAAGAAGAAGAGATTCATCAATTCCAAGGACATTATTCAAGAAGGCTTTCAAAGAGAAGAAGGAGGGCTGGTCTATGAGCTCTTTCTTTTACCTTTATTTTCTTTTTCTAGAATAATGGTGTAATTAATGTTTCCATTGTAATTTGACATTGTTTTTGGGATTCATTATTTCTTGAGTTAATTTAAACTTTTGATCAATTAATTATTTATCTAGGGATTTGATTACTTATTTTTCTTACGAAGTTAATTGATTGATTCTTGTTATTAACTTGTTAGAAAAAGGGGTTGATAATAACTTTAATTAATTAATTTCATATTTGTTATCTATTAACTTGCTTGAAAAATAGGTTAATTGTTAAAAACTTGGGTAATCAAAGATTGATAAATGATTACTAGAATATGGATTCATTGATTAATTTCATATTTTCAATCACCCAGAATAGGGGTTTATATGAGGATTGATTTTAATTCATCTTTTGGGTAAATTGGTTGAGACAGAATATGTTCACTAATTTAAATAGAAGATAGTGATTCCATGAATTACAAATGAAGTGGATCTATTTTAAATCCTTTATGAGACCAAGATGATAATTAATTGCGATATTTGGTAAGTGATTTATTATCATGTTTTCGAAAGAATTTATCTAAATTGCATATTTTTATATCCTTAAGTTGTATATATTTTTCTTTAATTTTCTTTTATTATGTTATCACTTTATTTGGTCAGTTAAATAATAAATGAAAAGTGATTAGTGTGTACCCTTGGTCAGTTAAACAATAAATGAAAAGTGATTAGTGTGTATACTAATATCACTTTATTAGTGTTCCTTTTAGGATCGATACTCGTTAATTCCCTATACTATACATGCGACGAGTATACTTGCTTATATGTGTAATTTGGGATTAATGTTTTAATTAAAACTTGGCTAGGGATGGATTTAAATTTAATCATTTTTATACATCCAAAATATATGCATCAAGTTTTTAGCGCCGTTGCCTGGGAACAATATCATGAAAGTTTTGTATTTTGTTGATTTAACCATACTTATATGTTTATATGTCTATATGTAAACATGTGAATATGTATATATGGTCCTTGCATGAATAGGTGCATATTTTGTTGTTTGTATAATTGTAATTTAATTCCCTAATTTAGCTATATGTTGTAATTTGACTAACATAATTTGTGAGTGTATAGTAACTGATTAACTTGTGAATTCTTTGATCTCACTATCTTTTTTTTCTCTATAGATCTACCCCTTAGTATATGACCCGATGATCCAAAAATGACATAGTAGATCTTGATCCTGAGATCGAGAGGACCTTAACAAAGCTTTGAAGGGTGGTTAGACAAAGGGTAACAAACGATATAGAGATTAACCAACAAAACAATGGTGGTAATGATGGCAATAACAGGAGGATTATGGATGATTTTCATGTCTTTTCTTTTATTTAGATTTTCTTTTCCTTTTCCACATTTATGTTTTCTGTTTTTCTTTTGTATTTTTATTTAGGTACATTTCCCCAATGACTTCTTGTGATGGATTCACATGTGTTGGAGCTACTCTGTAATAGAAGTATTTTCTTTTCTCTATTCCTCCCCTTTATTTATTTTGGCCCGTTGGCTTTACGTTCATTATTATAATTTTAGCCATTGAGGACAATGCCTAGTTTAAGTATGGAGGGAGCGTTTACCATTAAAGATATTTTCCATTTATACACATTTGGGGCTGAAATTTTTTCAATAATTTTTGTGGTTTTCATTGCTTTAGCAAGGTTGTAATTATCTTTCTTACTTGGATATGAATTTTTTCATTTACACGGTGGATTTTTATTGATAATAAAATGGTTTATTGGATAGGATATGTTAAGGCTTGAGAGAATTTAGGTTACTCTTGTTTATGCATTAGTGTTTGAGTATTATTTAATTTATCTAGTTGGAATATGGATAATGTGATAGATGTGGAGAAAGTTGTTGGTTAACTCTTGTATTATGTGTTTAAACTTTTTTTTTTTTTTTACTTTTAGTTGGGATAAGGAATGTGAGGAGATAAAATCTTTGAGAGGCAAGATTGAGTTAAAAAAAAAAAACTGATTATGAGTTGAATAAGTTGATTGTTGTTTCATTTTGAAGGTGAGAAACCACTTTTTGCTTGATTATGGGTGCCAATATGGATAGTGAAGAGAAATCCACTTTCTTGAAGTTTTTAATTCACGAAAGCAAAAGAAAGAAAGCATGATTGTTGAAAACATTTCAGCCCAAAATGTGTATAAATGGAAAATATCTTCAATGCTAAATGCTCCCCCACACTTAAATTGGATATTGTCCTCAATAGTAAAAAACATAATAATGAAAGAAAAGCCAATAGACCAAAATAAATAAAGGGGAGGAATAAAGAAAAGAAAATACTTCCATTACGGAGTAGATCTAACACATGTGAATCCATCACAATGAGTCATTGGGGAAATGTACCTAAATAATAACACAAAAGAAAAATAAAAAATCAAAATCTAGAAAAGGAAAAGAAAATCAAAAGAAAAGAAAAGACAATATTACCACTATTATTTTGTTGGTCAACCTCTATATCGTTTCTTACCCTTTGTCTAACCACCCCTTGAATCTTTGTTAAGGTCCTCTCGATCTCAGGATCAAGATCTAGGATGTTGTATTTGGATTGTCGGGTCATACACTAAGGGCTAGATCTACAGAGAAAAAAAAAGATAGTGAGATCATAGAATTCACAAGTTAATCCATTACTGTACACTCATAAATTAGGTTAGTTAAATTACAACATACAACAAAATTACAGAATTAAATTACAATTATATAAACAACAAAATATGGTAAATATTACTTTTGAAAACATTATAATGAATCACTTGGCAAATATCACAATGAATTATCATCTTGGTCCCATAAAGGATTTAAAATAGACCCACTTTGTTTGCAATCCATGGAATCACTATCTTCTAGTTAAATTAGTGAACATATTCTATCTCAACCAATTTATCCAAAAGACGCATTAAAATCAATCCTCGTATAAACCCTTATATTCTTGGTGATTTAAAACATGAAAGTAATCAATGAATCCATATTCTAGCAATCATCAACTAACCTTTGATTAATTGAAGTTAAGAGATAACAAATATGAAATTAATTAATTGAAGTTATTATCAACCATTTTTTCAAGCAAGTTAATAATAAGAATTAATCAATCAACTTTGTAAGAAAAATAAGTAATCAAATCCCAGGACAAATAATTAATTGATCAAAAGTCTAAAATAACTAAAGAAATTATGAATCCCAGATTATAATAGAAACATTAATTACGTCATTATTCTGGAAACAGGAAATTAAGGTAGAAGAAAGAACTCATAGACAAGTTCTCATTCTTCTATTTGAAAACATTCTTAAATAATGCCTCTTGAATTGATGAATCTCCTCTTCTTGTGAGTGATTGGCAACTTTGATCCTTCGATTCACACTTTTATCTTATGTTTTTCTTGTTTAAATAGGCTCCCAAGAGGCAAAAATTCATTCCCTAATAGTTTTGGGCCAAGTAGAGATTGAAAAATACTATAACTCTTGGGAAATTACCAAATCCACTCTTGATTAGAAAAGTTCACCAACATTGGGTAGATTAGGGTCGGCGCTGGCTCCACACTAGCCGTGCTCTGGTCACCCGGTCATGCTTTGCTTTTTTCTCCTAAAAATTCCCCTGTTTCTCTAGAATAGGGTTGGCATCAGCTCCATTGGCGGGCCATGCTCTGATGGCAACGGGATGTTTCGTTTTTTAGCTGTTTTCTACTATAAAAAGCCAAAAAACCTTTTCAAAAGTAAAATATCAAATATGAAGGAATATGCCTAGTTATTGTACCAAATGTATCACTAAACATCCTCAAATAATTAGAAAAATATAGATGAAATTTGCCCCTATCACATTGCCCCACACTTGAACCTTTGCTTGTCCTCCAGCAAAGCCATTTAAAACAAGGAAAAACAAGACCATCTTTCAAAAAGTCACTTAGAACAATGCCATAATTGCCTTTCAAACTTTAGATATGTCCTTGCTATTCTTTCAACCCTTTGAAAATATTCACAAAGTACTTGACAAGACATATGAAGGCCCTTGAAGACGAATTAAACAAGTTTATACACTAGGATAGGAACATTATTTCACCATTCGAGCAAAAAAAAAAAAAAAAAAAAGATAACATGAATCATATAAGTCGATCTATCTACCAACTCAAGTATTATAAATCCAAAAATTACACAACTCGAGTTATGATTTAAGGAAAAAAGTCTAATTTTTTCTTCTCAACCTTCTCAATGACCTAGGGAATTAATAAGCTCAAATGAATGGCTTTCTCTTCACGCACTATATTGGCCCCCCTATAGTCATCACTCATCATTTTTTTTCAACAATCTTTCTTTCTTTGTTTTGCTTTCTGGAATTAATAAACTTAAGAAAGTAGATTTCTCTTCACTATCTATATTGGCTCCCATAGCAAAAAGTTCTTTTTCACCTTCAAAGATGAAACAACAATCAAATTATTCAACTTACAATCATTTTTTTTCACTTAATCTTTTTACTCAAAGATTTTATCTCCTCACGTTCCTTATCACAACTCAAAGTCAAGCAAAGTTTAAACACATAATATAAGAGTTGGCCAACAATTTTCCCCATATTTATCATATTACCCATATTCCATCAAAATACTTACCTTTGTACTCCACGGCAAAATGGTATTGTGGAAAAGAATGTCAACTTCTCTTGAATGTTGTGAGAAATCTAAAATTGCAGTCAGATATTCCTATTGGTCTTTGGGGGGTTTTGCTTTCAATATGCCACATTTCTTGTCAACATCACACATACACATTTACTAGATAACAAGAGGACTTGTGAGCTTTGTATTCAAAGGCTCCTAGGTATGAAAAACTAAAGGTTTTTTGTTGTCTTTTCTTTGATGTAGACCTTGAACTAAGTCATTCAAATTTTGATCCTAAAGGAAAATCCTCAGTTTATTTAGGTCGTTCAACTATCAGTAAAGGTTACCTTCTTCTTGATCTCAAATCTAGCAAGATTTTTATTTCTAGAGATTTAATATTCCATGAGTTTGCTACTGCTTTGACTGCTCCTCAGGTTCCAAATGAATTGATAACTGATAAACCATAAAGGGGGACGGATAAGGATTATGGCAAACAAAAACAGATTTTCAAGATTTTCTAAAATATAGAGAGAAACCGAAAATTTGTGAGTTTCAAAGAAGAGGCTTTTCTATTTAGATTTAAATGCAGTCAAGGATCATTCAAAATTCTACTGGATGATGAGAATTAAACAATGTTTAAGTAGACAAATCATGAATCAGCAACCAGTTCTTACTTTAGTGAAATGCAAAAGAATGGACCCAATGATTTATAGTGGTTCGATCCTCAAATGATTTTCATCCACTACCTCAAGCGTACACTTAAGGATTTTAACTTAATCACTAAAACATTTTTCCCAAATCAATAGTGGTAGGTAACACCAATCTTACAACAAAAGGGTCACCACACTTGGTTTTACACCCAACCTCTATATACCCAACATTCAAGGCTCACCCTAATTGAGTTTTACTTTCTTAACCCTAACACAGTTAAGACTTATAAGAGAATATAAATTAAGCTCACAGATTGAGTGAATGTATAGTAAATAAAACAACTTTACCTTTCTACCTTTTAGAACAATGGATCTCACTTCGAGGCATAATGTAGATAGGGAATTCTTGTTTTCAAGTGTCTTTAGATGTTTATGAAAGTGTTAGTGCAAATCCCTTACTGAAAATCATGTTTAAATGGCTTTTATACGGGTAGAAATCAATGCGCTAATGGCTAGTTGCTACTATCAGCTTTTGCAGGATTTTTGACTTATAGAGTAAAAAATTATGCATCTGAAAAGTGCATCCAAAATACTATTTTGTGCCACAAAGTATATTTTGAACAACTTTCAATTTTGGCATTTTAGAAACAAGCTCTAGAGGGTGTTTTGGATTTAAAGGTCTTGTTCAAAACCAAGTTTACCATAGTCTAAAACAAAACTTATCTTCTAAAATTCTTTTACAGATAAAAAAAAGCATAAGAAGAATACCCTCTTTTTGAAATAGTTTTGAGTGCTTCAATATAAAAAAAAAAAATTGATCTTAAAGTAAAGAGACATAGGAAATATAAATAATACCTTAACTATAATCTCCTAGTTTATAATTTTTCTAAAGTCGTCATCGTATGCAACTTCTTTCACGGGGATCTTGACTTGATCAATTCTTCTTGAACCTCATTATCCATAAGTTGCTTTGCAATTGATATGAGCTTGAGGGAGGAAGTCTTTCTAGATCTAAAAGTGGATTTTTTTGGGACTTGAACAAAGTAGAAAGATTTCAAGACAAGAATAACAAACAAGAAAAAGACATAAAGAGATCAAGAAAAGTAACAAAGAAATACCTTTTTCCCACAAACCAAGAATCCTAAAAGAATTAGCTTTTTGAACTCCAAATTTAGTAGGAAAGGTCTACCACAACAATACCTTAGAATCCTTGACTTAGTAAGAAATCAAGAACTAAAAGGATAGGGAATTGTAGGCATTCAAACAAGAAACAACAAGAACCCTAAATAACATACAAGAGGAACCCTTGTTGATATCCTAGTTGAATTATCCTTAGACTTTATAGACACTTACTGAAGAGTGGACTAAGCTCTTAGGTTGGTCTTGGATTGAAGTTGAACAAGGAATCCCTCCATCCTTCAAGCCTTCAAGATGAATCTTCATTCATATTAAAATGTGTAATAATGTTCTTGTTCTTACAATACAAAGCATTATATAATGGTGTTATGTTTCTGAACTAAAATACTCTTAAATATTATAAAATGACCCCAAAAATAGCTGAAAAAAGTCAGGGATTCGGATCCAGAGCAGGTCCAGTGCCAAGTAGGTCTCCTAGGGACGGTGCTGGGTCTATTCTGGAGGAACATTACCTATTCACAAAAAGTCAGAATCAAAACAAGGCTTTTTTCAATACACAGTCGATGCTGGATCGGGCTAGTAGGGCCGACACCAGGTTCGTTCTATTGGAACAGTACATCCGTCTAAATTTGAAGAATTTTGGCAGATCACATCTTGGACACTTCCTCAGTTACGATATTTCTAGGGGATTCCCCGAGCGGAACTTTCAAGGAAATCCACGACTAGGAGCAAATAAAAATATAGGAATTCCTATATTTTTCTTATATTCTAGTCGGAGATGAGACTCAATTCACAAGGCCCTCCCTTGCTCTTTGTTGCTTACTTTTGCCCAAGCTTGCTCTCATCTTTTTGAAAGGATTTTCTTTGCCTTTATATATTCCCAAAAAAACTACGATGCCTGAGAAAGATGATAAATTTTTTTTGAGCGAAAGATAATTTCTCCCATTTTGCTCCTTGTAGGGCTACTCTGGTTGGTGCCAGGTCCATTCTACTGTGTGACGTTTCTACGTGAACTGCTTTCGATTGATGTCCTTCATACACCAGCTGCATGGTCCATTCTTGATCCTCTTCTGGCAATGTCAATATGCTATCCCACTTGGAATGAGCATGTAGATATGCTTGAAAATTGTGTTGGAATTGTTTAAAATGGGCTTTTGTCAACGGACCGGGCAAGCTTGGCTTTGTTTCAGTTTTGTCCCCTCCCCCTTCTTGAGATCGATCCCCGTGGCCGGATTGATTCCTATCATTTCTCCCTTCTTGGAATAAATTTATCCTTGAATCATAACTTGCATCATAAGGAGAAAGATTAGCTACATTAAAAGTAGCACTTATATTATACTCACCTGGTAAATCAATCTTGTAGGTGTTGTCTCCATATCACTCAAGAACTTAAAATGGGCCATCTTCACGCGGTTTGAGCTTTGATTTACATTGGGTGGGAAATCTCATTGGTTGCGCTTGTTTGCAACGGCCTCATTCTGTTTTTCTATTAGAGATTTAACTTTCTCGTGCATGGACTTAACCATTTCAGCCTTCTTTTGCCATCAAGACTCAATTGCTCGTCTATAAGCAAGGGAGATAAATCTAAAGGGGTTAATGGGTTAAACCCATAAATAATTTGAAAAGGAGAATATGTAGTAGCAGAATGGACCATTCTATTTAGGCAAACTCTATATGTGGAAGACATTCATCCCAGTTCTTCAAGCTTCTCTTGATGATTGTCCGTAGTAGTTGCATAAGGATTCAGTTGTCAACCTTCATTTTGTTGGGTATCTCTCACATATCATATACAGCGTAGCAGAAGAATTAAAACGAGATACCATCTCAGGATCCGTATATGTGTGGAGAACAAGACATGTATATAGAAAACAAAGAAACAATGATAACAACGTTTACCTTTCTTTGTTTGTGTGGAAAACAAAACTTTCCTTCTTCAAGTATGATACTTGTGGCACGATCCAGCAATCCTCTTGAAGAATCACCACGAGAGTTGAATATCCAACCACTATAATCACAGTGTGTGATTATTTCTAACAAAAATTCACACGGAGGATTATACTCAAGCACCATGATTTTTTTTGCAGGCAGAAAACAACAATGGTGGTTGGGGTTTTTCTTGTTAAACAAAAACCAGAGAAAGAATAAGAAGAAGAAGGGTTGTGTTCTTCTTGAAGAAGCTCACGAAAGAGAGAGAGTGAAGAGAACAAAAGATCATATCTTTATCCTCTTATGTGCCCTTTGGTTTTATGTTGTTTTGTTTCATGTGTGCCTCTTGGGTCACCCGAAAAACCTCAACAATAAAACCATCTGAGAATTCCAAACAAATAATTGCAATTTTCCAATTTCAATTGGAACCCATCAAGTTCTCAGAATTACAAATTGGCCCATAAATTATAACTAATTATAATTTGGACACATCAACTTCTCCCCACTATGTTATCAAATAACATCTTGAGTATATATTCCTCTTTTGTGTGTGACCTATTAGGTTTCCCGGTCAATTGGTAGTGAACATGAATTAATTCAAACGTCTTTGAGATTAATAATCCTTAATTAATTAGAATTAATCAGGATTGGTTTATTAATTTATCAATTAAGAAACCCATATTCTCATATCATGAGCGGTATCTAGCAACACATCATGACCACCTAAGAGCCCAGGAAGTCAAGTGGCTTGACATGAACCCTTCAGTAACAAACTACAGTGTAATTAACTCCTTTAATCATACAATATCTCATTCGGTCTAGAGTACGAAATTAGTGTCAACTCCCTCCAAAATATATATTAATTCTGGCTTGAATATAACTATACTTGTACCAAGAACCCATTACTCTAGATGTGTATCATTTGGAACTATTTCCAATATACATATGCCTTGGCCAAGGACTTCTCGAGTAGTAATTCCTACAAGTGGCCGTGAGATATTCTCCCCTACTATTAGGAGTGGTGAATCCTTTATTGACCCTATCAACTACTTTCGTTTACCTTACAATGTACCCAATATCCATCTTATAAGCGGCCCTCGATCGAGCTTTAGAGATTGGAATCAAAGTACAAGGCTCAACAAACAAAGTACTTTAGAGGTCTCAAATCTAGGGATACTTGCACGTTTGCTATATTGAGATTATATCACTGGCACTAAATAGTTATCCATGTGATTATCTCATAGTTAGGTCACCCAATGAACTTGTTCCATTAACAAGCATTCACGTGTTAACTTTGAGTATATCAATACTCACGGATATGAGAACCACCGCCTGATCAAATCAGGAAGTCTTAACACATGCTAGTCTTAACGTATTAATGATGTCCTATCTCATTAATACTATGACTAGAGACTATTTAAGTACTAACACTATACAGTGTAGTAGAAATCTCATATCATGATCTCTATCATGATTTCCTTAACACAGTGTTGCACTAGGGACTTTATCTAACAGTTATATTACTCAAAAGTAATCAAAATAAACTATAAGATAAATAATGCCTTTTATGAAATAAAAATGTATCATATACAATGTACAAATGATTGCCTCTAGGGCACAACACTAACATGTTTATGGGTGATATGCTGTAGAAAACAACAAGTTAGTTCCAAATTTTGCCCACAATATTCTGTAAAAAAGACTTAAAATTTTAGTATCCCTATCCGATACTATGCTCTGTGGTAACCCGTGCATTCTTACTACTTCCTTAAAAAATAAACCTGTAATGTGAGTAGCATCATTAGTTTCTACACAAGGAATAAAATGAGCCACCTTAGAAAATCGATCAACAACTACAATGATAAAATCCTTTCCCCCCATGGTCCGTGGCAATCCCAATTGAAATCCATTGAAATATCTAACCAAAGTGCATTAGAGACGGGTAAAGGAGTATATAAATCCTAGGGTAGCGTTTTAGACTTGGCCCTTCTACATGTTATGCATGAATTATAATGCCTCCCTACATCTCCCCTCATTTTTTGCCAATAAAAATGCTCTTGCAAAATACGTAATATTTTTGAATTCCCAAAATGTCCCATTAAACCTTTTCCATGAGCTTCCTTCACTAAAAATTCTCTCAATGATCCTTTTGGTATGCAAAGTCTACCTTCTTTAAACAAAAACCCATCATGCCTATAAAATTTTTAGAAAACACATTTTTTTACAAGCATTTTAAATCTCTCCCAATTCATCATCCTTTGTATATAAATCCTTAATTAGCTCAAAACTAAGTAATTTTGCATCCAAGGAATTTAAGAGCATATACATGTGAGATAATGCATCGACTACTTTATTGTCCTTACCTTTCTTGTATTTGATCACGTATGGAAAGGTACCAATGAACTCAATTCATTTGGCATGCCTTTTGTTCAACTTTTGTTGGCCTTTAAGGTGCTTTAATGTTTCATGATCAGTATGAATGATAAATTTCCTAGGTAACAAATAATGTTTCCAATGGTGCAAGGTCCTCACTAATGCATACAATTCCTTGTTATAAGAGGAATAATTCAAGGGTGCTCTTGAGAGCTTCTCACTAAAAAATGCAATAGGTTTCTTATCCTGAGTCGACATAGCACCTATTCCTATTCCACTAGCATCACATGCGACTTCAAAAACTTTTTCAAACTTAGGCAAGGACAATAATGGGGCTTCACTCAATTTTGATTTCAAAGCAGTAAAAGCCTTTTCTTGTTCTTCTGCCCACCTAAATTCTCATTCTTTTTAATAACTTTAGTCAATGGGGTAGCTATTGTGCTGAAATTTCTAATGAAACGCCTGTAAAAATTGGCTAACCCATGAAAACTCCTTACCTCAGTCACAAAAGTAGGTATTGGCCAATCTTGAATTGCCTTAACCTTTTCTTCATCAATTTCAATACTTTTTGAACTCACAGCATAACCAAGAAAAGTTATATTTTCCAAACAAAATGAACATTTGTTAAAGATCACATATAACCTTTCTCTTCTAAGAGCAGTAAGCACATATTAAAAATGATGCAAATGGTCTTCATAAGTTTTGCTGTAAATCAAAATATCATCAAAATACACCACAATAAATTTTCCAATATATTCTCGCAACATATAATACATCAACCTCATGAAAGTACTAGGTGTATTCGATAACCCAAATGGCATCACAAGCCACTTATATAAACCCTATTTGGTCTTAAATGCAATTTTTAATTCATCACCTTCCCTAATCCTAATCTAATGATATCCGGATTTCAAATCAATTTTCGAAAATACACATGGTCTATGCAAATCATCCAATAAATCATATAGCCTAGGGATAGGGTAATGATATTTTACTGTTATGTTGTTAATGGCCAAGCAATCAACACACATTCTCCATGATCCATCTTTCTTAGGCTTCTCAACCCCTGGAATCACACTTGGACTCAAACTCTCTTGAATATGACCTTTTTTGAGCAACTCCTCAACTTGCGTTTGTAACTTCTTAGCTTCTTCAGGGTTGCATCTATAAGTTGGTCTGTTTGGAATGACAACCCCTAGAATGAAATTAATCTGATACTCTATTCCTCGAACGGGTGGCAATCCTTCGGGTATTTCCTTTGGAAATACATCTTGGAATTCATCAACAAGACCTGCACTTTTACAAGGTAAAGAAAGAGTAGTTTCATTAGTAGTTATATAAATGCCTTTACAAATTAAGAGATACACTGGTTCCTTAGTTTTGATAGCTTTTACCACCTCTCTCTCTTTTGCAAATAAGTTTACTCATTTCTTATCTCTTCTCTCTTGTTTTCCCTCTCTCTTTTCCTTTTCTTCTTTCTTAGTGTTCTTTCTCTCGATTTTTTTTCTCATTTTCTTGAACACTTTCTTTCTTCTCCTTTTCTCTCATGATCTTTTGATCCTTGCTCATTTCACTTGGAGACTAGGTAGTAGAATAAATTTCTTTCCCTCCTTATATACAGTGTAGGTGTTTTTCTTCCTGTCATACATTACTCCCCTATCATATTGGAATGGTCTCCATAAAAGTAGTGGTCTGCCTGCATAGGAACAATATTGTACAAGATCTCATCTTTATATTTTCTCATGTCAATTGCAATCAAGGCTTACTTATTAATCTTTAATTCCTCACTTTCATTTAGTCATTGCAACTTGGAGGGTTGCAGATGCTTCCTTATTTCCAAGTTTATTTCTTCCACCGCACTAGCATTTACAACGTTGGTGCAACTCCCACTATTAATGATTACGCTTCAAGGTACTTGGTTGATCAAGCATCTTGTATAAAAGATATTTTTCCTCTGTTGATGATGCTCATCCTTTTTCGCTTGCATACTCAATGATCTCCTTGCTACACTAAGTAATGCACAACCTTGCCCAACTTCTTCACATTCTTCACTCAAAATTTCTTCTTTCTTCTGAATTTCTTCCAATTTCTCATATTCCTCTTCTTCGGATGAAATCTCACCATAGGTATTTGTGTACATCACTCTCTTGCTTGGGCATTCGTGTGCCATGTATCCATATCCCAAATAACGAAAGAACTTGATATCCCAGCTCCTCGGCTTCTCAACAATCTTTCTTTTATCTCTAATCCCTTCTTACTTTGGTTTATTAAACTCCCTAGTTGGCGGCCTTGGAACTCCTTCCTTTTTAGGTATCGGCTTAGGGAATTCCTTAGGAGATAAATTGGTTGGCTTACTCTCCTCTCAAATGGCATTTTCTTTAATTGTTTTTATACCTTCATAGCCATGTGCACCATTTCTTCCAAGGTTTCATATGAATGCAACTTGACTATATTAGCTATCTCCCGGTTTAATCTACTTAAAAATCTCGCTTTAGTGGCACGTAGATCTTTATTAATAACTGCCCTTATCATTAGCACTTCAAGTTCTTTGTGAAAATCTTCAACACTTCTATTCGCTTGTCTTAGCACTTGAAGCCTTTGATATAGCTCGTTGTAGTAGTGGTGCAGTGCAAACCTCGCCCTCATGAGATTTTTCATCAATTCCTATATACTAACGGTATTTTCTCCCATTCTCCTTCTATTGGCCAAAACCTGCTCCTACCATACCACTGCATAGTCTGAAAATCCTAATACTGCCAACTTCATTTTATTTCTCTCACTGTAGTACTAGCAATCAAATAGAATTTCCATTTTCCTTTCCTATTTAAAATATACCTCGAGATCACTTTTCCTCGGGAATTGTGGCACCTTCATTTTGATATTTTTCAATTCCCGCTCTCCCTCATTTTCATCTCTCCTTCTACCTCTCATTACGTTACCCCGATATTGTTCTCCATAGTCTTCCTCTAGGTATCCCTCTTCCTACTCAAATTCTCTCTTAATATTTCTTTCAACTCCCCTCATAGAATTCTCATCAAATCTCCCTTGGTCTCTTCCTCTACCTCCTCTCAACCCGTTTCTCCCTCCTATCATAGGAACTTGTTGATATCCACCAACTGAATATTCATCCCATTCTTCTCCTAATTGGGTATTCATGGGAGGCGTGTTGTAGGCTTCTCGTTGCTCTTGTCCCCTCCTTTGACCGATGGTAGATGTTTGGCCTTGTTAAGCTTGGAGTTCAGTCATCTCCCTCAAAATGCCTTCCATACTCCTTTTGAATGAAACGAAAGTTTCATGAAGTTCTCCTGGATCCTCTTGTGGTCTATTTGCTCCACCAAGATTTAGCCTGGTTGGTTCCTTTCCTTAAGTCATCGTTAGAGTTTAGACTGATATTCCTGCAAAAAAGAGTTAAGAGAACAAAAATAGAAATTGGCTTCCTCAATCACTCCCTAAGTGTTTGCACTCTACTCTTGTGTTTGCGCTCCTTAGCTCTTTCAAATTAGAATCTTTCTCTCTTGCTTTTTTCGTTCACTCAATGTTTTACTTATTCAACCAAATTCCTTCCTAACTTCAAAGGGTTTAGTTCACCTTAGTCTATCAGCTCTTAGGATGCTTCAATACAAGGATTTTAGGATGACAATTTTAGTGATCACTTAGAGGTCAAGAAACAAGTAGAAGACAAGGTGTTCACAACACATAACAAAGAAAAGATAATTTGAAGAATACACTAAAATAGTTATAGGAATAACACTATTGTTTAAGCTACATTCTTTCTTTAAGACATTTCATCAAATACATAGTGTTCATAATGTATGGTCATTGAGACTTTTTATCAAACACCTTTTGTGTAAGACTTTCCTATGGAACTTTGTAAGAAAATTCCTTCCCAAGCAAGCCAAATATAATCACAACAACAAAATCAATGTATTCCCAATGATCTTTCTACAACAAGTCATTCCCATTCCTTTTTTTTTTTTTTTTTTATCCAAGAAACTCAAGATCAAACAACACTCTAGATTTGATAAATCCAAGCTAAGATAGAGATCTAGGCTTATCCTTGCTCTGATACCAAATTTGATATGAGCTTGAGGAAGAAAGTCTTCTAGATCTAAAAGTGACTTTTTTTTGGACTTGAACAAAGTAGAATGATTTCAAGACAAGCATAACAAACAAGAAAAAGACATAAAGAGTTCAAGAAAAGTAACAAAGAAACACCTTTTTTCACAAACAAAGAACCCTAAAAGAACTAGCTTTTAGAACCCCAAATTTAGTAGGAAAAGACTACCACAACAACACCTTAGAACCCTTAACTTAGCAAGAAATCAAGAACTAAAAGAATAAGGAATTGTAGGCATTCAAATAAGAAACAATAAGAATCCTAAATGACATGCAAGAAGAACCCTTATTGATTTCCTAATTGAATTATCCTTAGAGTTTATAGACACTTACTCAAGGGTGGACTAAGCTCTTAGGTTGGTCTTGAATTTAAGTTCAACAAGGAATCCCTTCATGCTTCAAGATTTCAAGATGAATCTTTATCCATGTTAAAATGTGTAATAATGTTCTTGTTCTTGTAATACAAAGCATTATATAGTAGTGTTCTGTTCATGAACTAAAACACTTTTTAAATATTACAAAATGACTCCAAAAATTAGCTAAAAAACATCACGGGTTCGGATCTAGAGTAGGGCCGGTGCCGGGTAGGTCTCCTAGGGACGGTGCCGGATCTATTCTAAAGGAACAGTACCCATTCAAAAAAACTCATAATCAAAATGAGGCTTTTTCTAGTACTCAGCCAGTGCCGAGTCGGGCTAGTAGGGCCAGTACCGGGTTCGTTCTATTGGAACAGTACGTCCATCAAAATTTGAAGAATTCTGGTAGATCACAGACGACGCCTGGTAGGGCTACTCTGGCTTGTGCCGGTCCATTCTGTTGGGCTACATTTCTGTGCGAACTGCTTCCGGTTGACGTCTTTCATACACTAATAACATGGTCCGTTCTCGATCCTCTTCTGACAATGTCCATCTGCTATCCCACTTGAAATGAACTTGTAGATATGCTTGTATATTATGTTGGAAGTGTTTGAAATGGGCTCTCGTCAACAGACTGGGCAATCTTGGCTTTGTTTCAGTTTTGTCCTCTCCCCCTTCTTGAGCTTGATTCCTATGGCTAGATTGGTTCCTATCAGTAATCCTTTTTATAAGACTTGAAGAACCGTGGATAAGCATATCGGAATCCAAAGAGCCTATCAAATACAAATCACACATGCTAGTCCACATCAATGTTTGTCATTTATCAAAACACAAGAGAATATACTTTGGGCCAACAATCTCCTGTTTTTTGAATGATGACAAACTTGATGGATTGTGATAATAAGAATTGTATGAATCATGCAAAACTGAGAGATATAAGAATTTATATTTTTTATGCGATCCACTACAAGAAAATTATCAATCTACCACTGAAAATTTTCCGTGGCAATTAGCGATAGATTTGCCACAAAACCGCAAAAGATAAAGTAAATTATGAGGGATAGAATACCATAGAAAATCCGTAGCTATTTTCCATAGAATTGCGATGGAAATAGTAGCAACTAGCGATGAAAACATATTCCGTCACAAATTATTAGCAAAAAAAAAAAAAGCCAAAAATTAGCCACTGATTTGTGATGGAAAAATTTTCGTGGCAAAATTATAGCATTTTCCAATAAATGAAAATGAGAGAAATATAAAATATTTCGTTGTAGATCCGTAGCAAGTTGCAATAGTTATATTCCATTGCAAATCTGTGACAATTTGTCACGAAATTACCGTGGAATAATTTTTTAATAAAATTAAATATTTCCGTAGGCCAATTTGCCATGGCTTGTAGTTCGTGGCCAATCCCAAGCAAACGGCTAAGGCTTTGCCATAAATTTATTTTTTCTTATTCTTTGTTCTAATTCTTTTATTATATTAATTTTTATTAATTGTAATTCGACACCCTTTGAAGAGCAAGGATAAAATGGTTTACAAAATTTTTTATCTGTTTATCTATAACTTATTTAGTCTTAAAATGAAAATTGGGAATTAATAATTGAATGTGTTTTAAATTTTTATTCACTGATTCCATCACAAATACGTGGCAATTTGCCACAGAATTGCCACAGAATTGGTCAATTGAGTTGATTCCATGGCAAATCCGTAGCAATCTGCCACGGATTTGCCACGGAAGAATATCTCAATTATTCCTGACAAATCCGTGGCAGTCTGCGAGGGATTTGTCAAGAAAATGATTTTTTTTATGTTCTGCCAATTATTTTATTATATTAATTTATATTAATTCTAAGTCAATAATTATTGAGAACAAATATGAATTTGTATTCCTTTATCTCCCTTTGGAAATACTACCTTACTTTTTATAAATTTTGATAATATTCATAAATTACTTGTGTTCATAAAGTAAATTGTACTTGTAACAACAAGTAGTAAAATAGGCATGTCATTTCTTTTGAAATATTTCTATGAGTCTTTTGAGTTTAATTTAATGTATAATGATTGAGAATATATCAAAAAATGCATTAGGCAAAATAGAGATAAAAAGAATGTTAAATTTATTTTTAGTTACTAGTTCCCTCGCAAATCCGTGGCAATTTGCCATGGAATTGGTCAATAGAGTTGATTCCATGGCAAATACGTAGCAATCTACCACAGACTTACCACGGAAGAATAAATTTCTCAATTATTCCATGGCTAGTCCATGGCAGTCTAGGAGGGATCTGCCATGGATTTGATTTTTTACATTTTTTACCAATTTTTTATTATATTAATTCATATTAATTCTAATTCAACAACGATTGAGAACAAATCTAAATTTTTGTATTTCTTTATCTCTTTTTTGAAACACTACATTATTATTTATAGATTTCGATAATATTCATATACTACTTGTGTTCATAAAGTAAATTATACTTGTAACAACTAGTAAAATAGGCATGTCACTTATTTTGGAATATTTCTATGAGCCTTTTGAGTTTAATTTAATGTATAATGATTGAGAATATATCAAAAATGTGTTAGGCAAAATAGAGATAAAAGGAATGTTAAATTTATTTTTATTTACTAGTTCCCTCGCAAATCCATGGAAATTTGCCTCAAAATTGATCAATTGCGTTGATTCCACAGCAAATCCATAGCAATTTGCTGCGGAAGAATAAATTTCTCAATTATTCCGTGGCTAATCCGTGGCAGTCTGTAAGGGATCTGCAACAGATTTGATTTTTTACATTATTTGCCAATTCTTTTATTATATTAATTGTAGTTCAATAACTATTGAGAAAAAATATGAATCTTTGTATTCCGTTATCTCCTTTTTAAAGCACTACCTTATTGTTTATAGATTTCAGAAATATTCATATATTACTTGTGTTCATAAAGTAAATTATACTTGTAACAGCAAGTAGTAAAATAGGCATGTCACTTATTTTGAATTATTTCTATGAGCCTTTTGAGTTTAATTTAATTTATAATGATTTAGAATATATCAAAAATTGTGTTAGGCAAAATAGAGATAAAAAGAATGTTAAATTTATTTTTATTTACTAGTTCCCTTGCAAATCCGTGACAATTTGCCTCAAAATTGGCCAATTGAGTTGACTCCATGGCAAATCCGTAACAATTTGCCACACATTTGTCATGGAAGAATAAATTTCTCAATTATTCTGTGGCTAATCCATGGCAGTCTGCGAGGGATCTGCAACAGATTTGATTTTTTATATTTTTTGCCAATTCTTTTATTATATTAATTCTAATTCAATAACTATTGAGAACAAATTTGAATTTTTGTATTCTGTTATCTCATTTTTGAAACACCACCTTATTGTTTATAGATTTCGGAAATATTCATATATTACTTGTGTTCATAAAGTAAATTATACTTGTAACAACAAGTAGTAAAATAGGCATGTCACTTATTTTGCAATATTTTCTATGAGCCTTTTGAGTTTAATTTAATGTATAATAATTGAGAATATATCAAAAATGTGTTAGGCAAAATAGAGATAAAAAGAATGTTAAATTTATTTTTATTTATTAGTTCCCTCGCAAATCCGTGGTAATTTGCCTCGAAATTGGTCAATTGAGTAGATTCCATGGCAAATCTGTAACAATCTACCACGAAACAAAAAATTTCCCAATTATTCCGTAGCTAATCAGTGGCAGTCTACGTGGGATCTGCCACGGATTTGATTTTTTTTACATTTTTTGCCAATTCTTTTATTATATTAATTCATATTAATTCTAATTCAATAACTATTGAGAACAAATATGAATTTTTGTATTCCTTTATCTCCTTTTTGAAAAACTACCTTATTGTTTATAGATTTCGATAATATTAATATATTACTTGTGTTCATAGAGTAAATTATACTTGTAACCACAGGTAGTAAAATAAGCATGTTACTTATTTTGAAATATTTCTATGAATCTTTTGAGTTTAATTTAATGTATAATGATTGAGAATATATCAAAAAATGTGTTAGGCAAAATAGAGATAAAAAGAATGTTAAATTTATTTTTATTTACTAGTTCCGTTGCAAATTCGTGGCAACTTATTTCGAAATTGGTCAATTGTGTTGATTCCATGGCAAATCCGTAGCAATCTGCCACGGAAGAATAAATTTCTCAATTATTCCATGGCTAATCCGTGGCAGTCTGCGAGGGATCTACCACGTATTTGATTTTTTGCTAATTCTTTTATTATATTAATTCTTATTAATTCTAATTCAATAACTATTGAGAACTAATATGAATTTTTGTATTCCTTTATCTCCTTTTTGAAACACTACCTTATTGTTTATAGAATTCGATAATATTCATATATTACTTGTGTTCATAAAGTAAACTATACTTGTAACAACAAGTAGTAAAATAGGCATGTCACTTGTTTTGAAATATTTCTCTGAGCCTTTTGAGTTTAATTTAATGTATAATGATTGAGAATATATATATATATATATATATATATATATATATATATAAATGTGTTAGGCAAAATAGAGATAAAAAGAATATTAAATTTATAAAAAGAATGTGTTAAATAATTTTTTAATTACAAATATCCATATGTATATGTACATATATATATCTACAAAGCTAGTTAGAGTATACTCTCTTTTAATTATTACATTTAATTGTATTAAATTACAATTATTAAAATATGTGATATTTCCCTTTTAAAATATGTGGAATCTTAAAACGTATGTGATGTTTGAGAATGATTAAAAATCAATCTAATGCTGACCAACTCAGTACGTGTATGAGAGTGGTATCCAATTTTTGTTCCTGTTTTAGTTGAAAATAGACAAGCAGATGTGCTAATATAAATTAGTTTTAAAAGTTCAAATATCCTATTGTGAAAATTTTGAAATTGAGATATTTTTGTAGAAAATTAATGAAAAATATGAAGAACAATATAGGCAATAATATTAAATGACTTTAACCTCTCATAACAATATAACTTTGCCTTTATTAAATTGTATAAGCTCAATTAGAATTTGAAACTTATAATTATATTTAAATTTTAATAAAATCTAATTTGAATATTCAAGAATTTAATTTTGAAATCTCAGAAATATATTAAATTATAAATATTTTTATTTTTATATTATTCTTTACACATATTTTTTAAATTTTTTAAAAAATTATGAACTTTCAAATTACTTGGATTTCTTTCGAATTTTAAAATATTTTATTTAAATCAAGTTAGGCTTTGTTTATCATTAGGCACTGATATTTTATAACTTAGCCTTTAGTTAAATGACAAAACCTCACCACTCGCCTTCTAGTTGTTATCCTTAGGCACTAAGACTCAGCTCCCACAGCTATAGTACACTACCGGAAGTTGACTAATTTTCGTTTCGATACCGATGGCGTCATCGCCGGATCACAAAGACCCCAATATCGACGGCAAAAGCAATAGCCCAAACAATCAGATCTGAGATTGCCTCTGAAGTCCGTCTACTCTCCCAGAAATACGGGGAAGGTCCTTCCCTACCACTTTTCTTCATTCCCTAGAATTTGTTATCTGCTTTTCTACTAGATGTGTTCAGTGTTTAACTTCGTGGACATTGATGGTAGATAAGAGTTCTAGCTGCTCAAGCCCAAATAGTACTCTGGTTTTTTTATTAATACATAAGAGTTCAAGCTGTTAAGCAACTCTCTGGACATTGATGGTAGATGCATTGATTTTTTTTTAGTTCGTTTTGGTTTTTAGTCAATTCAGCTATTTTGGTTTGTTTATTTTCTTTTTTGATTGGGAAATTTTAGATCAGATTCATATTGCTTCAGAACTGGAAAGGAAAAACTCGCCTGGCCAAGTACTACATTCCTCTTGAGGAATCCGAGAAGCATAGAGTGGAATACGAGGTATTCTTCTTCTGAATTTCATTTTTATAATCCTTTAATTTCATTTTTAATTAAATTTAATTTTTGTGAATGTATATTATGTGTATGCATTTGTAGGTTCACCGGCTAGTTGTGAACAGAGATCCGAAATTTATGAACTTTGTTGAAGTAAGTATCTAGATATTTATATTGCATCAACAAAAGTTTCCCCAATGTTCATCACCTAAAATTTATCCTTTTCTCTCCGTTGTTACCTAGAAATTTCTGATTTTTATGAAGATCTTTTTACTCCAATGTCAACCCAGAATGTAGAGGAGTCAAAAACCACAAATTGGTATGTGAATTTGATGATGATAGAGCACTTTGCACCTAATAGGTAGTATGGTGAATATTAAAAGGAGAAAATAGGAATGAACATGACTGGCGGTGCTACTTATGATGGATAAAATGGTAGATATTAACTGAGATTATTAGGATTCCCCAACAGAGACCAATAAGTTCACCTGTAGCAAAGCCGATCTGCACTATTTCATTATATGACAGAGCCCCATCTTCTTAAGTTTTGATAATTCTAGTACAAGTGTGCTACTGATTATGTTTACTCTGTTGTATGATCAATTTCCTCTCTTTTATTATAAGAAAATGTATGAATTTTCTTCCATATGTCATAATCCATTCTCCATTATTTTTCTTGCAGTTCCATACCCACAAGGTTATTTACAGACGATATGTGGGATTGTTTTTTTCACTCTGTGTTGATATAATTGACAATGAATTAGCTTATCTTGAGTGCATTCATTTATTCATGGAGATACTTGACCACCTCTTTAGCAATGTGTGTGAGCAAGATTTGGTATTCAATTTTCACAAGGTACGTGTCATTGGTGATACCTCCAAGAATTTCATTTCTTATCTTACTTTTTTGTATTTGTATTTCATGTTTTAAGTTGTTGTTTACCCATTTTGAGATATTTGTAAATTTGTTTGTAGCACAAAAATCTTTTTGTTGTTATGGTTGTGGGTATTGCCTGGTTGATACCATATTCTCTTCTGGATAGATGATTTTATAAAGTTATGCTTTTGGTTCTCTGATGTAGGTTTATTTAGTTTCTAAAGTGAAAATTTTTGTAGCTTTAGTTTCCAATTTGGCTGGTTGTGTTGCATACATTAGGTTATTTATTTATTTATTTTTGGGTGGCTGGGTGGGGTGGGGGGAGGGGGGAGCATATTGCCGAATATGAAAAGAATAGTTTATTATATTTTTAAAAAGAATAACTTATAAAATTGATATATTAGTTATTTATTTTTATCAAAAATAATTCCAAATATTCTTTTCAATTTTTAATGGATTTTGAATTAGAAGACAATTTTGTAAAAAATTACTCGGTGTTTAGATGGCAAATTCGAAGATTACTCTTTAACAGGGAATAAGGATTTATTAAGTTGCAAATAGTACTTTGGTTTTTTTTTTATTAATTCATAAGAGTTCAAGCTGTTCAACAACTCTTGGACATTGATGGTAGATGCATTGATTTTTTTAGTTCATTTTGGTTTTTAGTCTCTGATTTGTAAGTGTAATGAAATGAAGGTTAGAATATGACCATTTTAGCTTTCAAGTACCAGTATTTCTAGATTTGTATGGTAGTGGTCTATTCAATTTATGTTTTTGAATCATGGTGCAAGGTCATTTTTGTCATTTTTAAATCATGGTGTAGGGTCATTTATTACAACTTGCTGTCAAAAAATATAATGAGATAAAAGATTCCGGGCGAAATAATGATGTAAATGAGTCAAAAAGTGAAAAGGTTGTGGGGAAGATTTCTTTCATGATGGAAATGAGTCAAAAACATGTATCGTGTGATTGGTTACTTTTTCTTAACAAGAGCCTTTTGGCTCTTAAAGAGTGTATTCGTGCTTTTGACAATGATCAAATCCATATTCCTTTTCCTTTTAAGGTTCATACATCGAGATATGCAGATAGGTATGATTTTCTCTTTTCCTTCTTCATCTCTCTCTATTGATTATTGAGATTTCATCAGCACCTTCTTCATCTTTCTCTATTGAGTATTGAAATTTCATCATCCCCATTAGTCTTCTCTTCTTATAATTAGTCTTGAAGCATGCTTATCTCAGTTTCTTTGTTCGGTCCTTCAACTGCTTATCAGGGATTTCTTCCATCAACTTCTTCTCACGTTCCAGTATCTCAATGGCTTCTCTCAACTTCTTCTCAGCCATATGTCCTCTTTCTTCTTCATTTCACATCTCCTGCAAATTAGAGTAATTTCTACATATTATCGGTAGAGATACATTCATTCCGATCATTATTTACTTATGAATCTTTCATACTTGCAGATCTATGATGTAAATTTTTCAATCATGCACAAGTGTGTAAGAGAGAACTTGAATATTCTTGATTAGGGTCTCCAAGCCCATCAACTTTCTGTGAGGCCATCGACGAATTCCCAACTCCCTACATCTTTTCTCGAGAAGTGTTAGGCCAACATTAAGTTCTTTGGCCGCCCGAGTGATTGATATGTAAAAGTACTTCGAAATGGCTGCTCTTGATAATGTCTTGGAGCTACTTCCCTTCTCCTTTCTCGGCCTCCTGATCATCTTCTTCTCCACAGGAATTTCAAAATGTATTTTGTGATTTCCCACTCCGAATTCGTTGCCAAGACCACTCCATATTTCTCCTAAAAAAAGAAGAATAATCTCAGTAAAGATAATACCATTCAAAATCCATGTTCTAATATATGATAACCTTGAACCATGTTTTTCCTTTGTTCAAAATCTATTAGGGAGTAGAAAGGATCATGCACAAGCATATCCTCTATCAGAGGAACAACATCAAAAGCAGTCTCTTGAGTGGGGAGATCAAATTGGAAATCTAAAGCACCATGTCCAAAACTTCCACTGATTCACATCACAACAAAGCAAAAGAAGTTCAGTTTCATTATCGAGCACATTTCCAGATGAAGAAGATGGGTGAAAAGAAAAAAAAAACCCTCAAAAGTATCTCACCTGAAATCAAGAGGAAGTGGTTGGCTTGGAAAGAAAAACACATAAAAAATCTTCTTTTTTGGAAATCAATTCAAAATTTGACCACCTCTCAAATGAATTACGATTCTCCATCTCTGAGAAAGAGAACATAAGAAGAAATCCCAGTCCCTTTGTGGTTTTTTGAAGTCCACTAATAACTGATGATTGAGATAGCAAATTTTGCATGAAGGGTTCAAATAAAGAAGAAGAAAAACTAGAGAAATATATATATCTATGCGAGGAAGAAAAGACACCATTAATAGAGAAAGTTTAATGTGAATGCATTGAATGATTGGTGCATTGGAGTTCATGCACCATTAAATAAAATGAGGGGAGTGAGGACTAAGGAGAGAAAGAGACAAGGAGGAAGAGGAAGGGATAGATGATAGATGGAGGGAGGAAAGAGTAGAGGGAGGATTGAGGAGAGAAAGAGATAAGGAAGAAGAGGAAGAAGAGACAATGAAGTTAAAAGAGACAAGAAGTTGTGCATACTTTGGTTGCTATGGAATTGTGAACAGGGAAATGTAACAGGTTTTGAAAGCTGAAATTGTAGACAGTATGTTGCCACAAATTTTGATTCTGTGGCAAATCTGTGGCAATCTACTACGGATTTGCCACGGATGATAGTAGTAATGGATGTCAGTGCCACGGATAATATAATACATATTGGTTCCTTGGCAATCTATGACAATGGCATCCATTATTGATTTGCCACGAAAGATAGTACTATTGGATTAATCTGTGGCAAATCCGTGACAATCTGCCACGGATTTGCCACGAACAATTATTTTCCATATTGATTCCGTGGCAGATTACCACGGATTTACCATGAATGGGGCCTGCTTGAGTATTGTCTGTGGCAAATCCCTGGCAAATTACCACAGATTTGCCATTTGCATATTGTTTCTGTAGTAAATCCATGACAGATTGAGAAGGATTTGCCAGAGTTTGCTTGTAATATTTCTCCTTGAAAGGTGCTACCAACTAGAACAATTTGTCCCAAATCTGTGGCAAATTGCCATGGAAAAAGAGTTCACTAGCAAAAAAATGCTTAGTGAGGAAGGTATTTTCCACGAACAAATTTCGTCGCAGATCTATGGCAAATTTTAGTTTAGCCACGGATTTGTCCATGGCAAATTGGTAGATTTCTTGTGGTGATCTCTTAATCATAGAGCTCAAGGAGTGATTATGAGATAGTATTAGAGAGTTTAAGAAAATTCTCATAAATCGTGCCCAATAAGCGTATAGCCCAACTAACCTCCATATTCTCCTTCCTTCCAAATGAAAAAGACTATTTTATAAGAAATAGTCGAGAATTTGTCATTAGATAAACATGTTTCCACAAGAAAATTTAACACAAGGATATATACATATGTGCAAATGGAAATGCATATAGGGGATGGTCAAAAAGTTATTTTTGCTCCCCCTTTGTAAATGCTCATGACTAGTAGATAAACATATAACATTATATCCTATTAGATAACAATTGATTTTGAGATTTTGGACTTCCAAAAGGTGCATCAAAAATGTAAAAGTGTGTTTCGGACAGGGCATTTGGATTTAGGATTGCTCCCCCTGCATCTGTGCAAGGTCGAAACAGAGTCTCAAAACAATCTAAAAGAATTTTATATCACAAATTAATCCCAATTTCAGTCTATATCATGCACATCCAATAACATACTATTGCATTTTACATAATCTGGTTTCAAAAAGTCATCAATTTCAAAATCTAGTTCTCAATTTTTTCCAACACACCAAACACACACAAGTCGTCCAATTTTTTTTTAACACACATACATCCCCAACATCCCTAATCCAGTCATCCTAGTCATCACGATCTCAAATTAGCCACAGTTATCACAGTCATCACAATCACAATCTCCACAGTTATTACAATCTACATAATAACAATCTATCTGGTTTTTTTCTTCCTTATTTTGGCATCATTAAAAAAAAGCAAAAACAAATGGATGAGTGAGACAGATAAACAAAAGTAGCACTATATAGCAAAGTAGCATAATATAGCATAATAGAGTAGAGCATAAAAATTAAACAAGTTCAACAGAGTAACAAAAATGGTTCAGCGGAATGGAAAAAGAATTGTTTAGCATAATATAAAAGATGGTCAACTAATTTTCTTCATGGTTTTCAGACCATGCTTATTTGTAGAGATGGCTATGTCACCTTGAATGACCACAGCTTTAGGCTTATCATCAGTGCCACCCTTTTTGTGTTGTCTGATAAGTCTGTTGGATTTTTTTTTTTTTACCACAACAAGCTTTTGTAAATGACTTGATAAGCTACTAGGGACTACTGGTGTAGTCTGCATGGGAAGAACTGAGACAACAGTGGGTTCAGCGGTTTTAGTAGTAGGAGGTTTTTCAGTGGGTTTGGTAGGAAGGCCTTTAGTAGGATCAACATTAGTGTCCTTAGCTGATGAAGGGAGATCGGTTTCTAGTTCTTCCTCTTGTTAAGGAATCTATTTTTTAGAAATGGCTATAGTGGCTACAATTTCAGATTGCTTCTATTCCACATTTGTCAGGCAATTTCCAAAGTTTACAGTTTAATTTTCATTTCTTTACTCAGGCCATCCACTTTGGCAGCCTAGAGATTTAGAGCATCCAGAATGCTTTGTGTTAGCTCACTTCCTTCAATCTTTTGCCTGACCTTGCTGTACAATTCCTCTTGACTTTTATCCTTCTGTTTTGTTCAGCCTTGACCTTGAGTAGTTTTTCTTTTTCCTCATTTATGGCATCCCTCAGCAAAGTCCATTGATTATCCATCTGGATAAACCCCATCTTTCAAATGAGTCCTTTTTGTAGACATTTACCTTGGAATGCTCAATAACAACTACACTTAGATCTACACTGAAGTGTCTGAACAACTTAGTTAGGAAATTTCCAAAGGGTAAAGCTTTGTTGGTGGTATTTTGGAATTGAGTCATTAATCTTGCAGCCAAAAATCCAAAATTCATAGGCCTGTGTTCTAATAATGCCATCATCACGACCATCTACATATTACTTACTGAGGTTTTGTGGCCAAAGCTTGGAATAAAAATAGTTGAAGCTATGTGATGAAGTAGTCTCCCCATATTGTTCAGCCTCTTGGTATTGCGTTCACTTGAGTTTTTAAAACTATTCCTGCCAGTGAACTTGTTCTCAAACTTCCTTAGCTTAAAGATTTTTCTAGCAATTTGCTCATCTCAAAGAACTGTACTCTTCCATCCCTTATATCCCCCAACCTGTGAGGTATACCACTATACGAAAAACCCATATATTTCTTTATTTTCCCTTTTATTCTCTTATCACTTTATTGGGTCGGTTAAATAATGAATGAAAAGTAACTAATG
>JANUWF010001078.1:485000-530000 GCA_026120185.1 Voacanga thouarsii | reverse complement strand
AAATTTGATAAAATCATTAAAAAAAATATTCGGACCAAATTTAAAGATAATCAGATATGCTTTGCTACTTAATCTAGTATAATCTCTATAAAAATGCTCGAAACCTAACGTATTTACAAAGATAGGCAAATCAAATTAACAATCCAATCGTTAGATTTGTTAAAAGTATTTAAAAAACATATTATGATAAAATTTTAAGGTAATTGGATATATTTTACCACATAATCTTGCATAATTATTATAAAAATATCCAAAACCTAACGCATTTTCAAGGATAAACATATCAAATTAATGATCCAATCTTTAGATTTATTAAATTTACTAAAAAAAATGTATTATGACCAAATTTAAAGATAATCGGACATATTTTATCACATAATATAGCCTAATTTCTATAAATCAGTCCAAAATGTAATGCACTTAATCCTCCACACAAATTGTTGCTCAAACTTTGGTCTTCTTGGCCCTTCTTTGATCATCCATTACATGACGACTTTCTTGATCTTAATCCTAGGTTTATCTTCTTGAAAATCCTAAAACCCTCCTTTTAGAACCCACCTTGTTACAATCTTCATATCCATTGGCTTTGTGGCTTGTGTTGCTTGATTCCTCCATTGAAAGCCTTCATAATTTGAACTTTTCCTTGGCACCACCGAATGCAGTTTGAATCTCCTTCCCCCTTCTTTAGCTTTGACATAATGCTTGGGTGGATTGTTATCTGGTGTGATGGCTGGAAAAGTGAAGCAGGGGAATGAAATAGGGCAGGGTTTTTTCTAAAGTCTTAATGTCTTTTCTTGACCAAGACTCTTTGTTTACAAAGAGTTAATTCTTAACCCTATCATTGTTTTTTTTTTTCTTATTTCCTATAATAAAATTCTAACTTAATTGATTTTTTCATATTACCACCCTTAGGGCAGAAATTTTTCTTCAAATCCCTTTGGTTCCCCTCCAAAACTAAAAATTGAAATTTTCATTGGTAAAAGATATTTTCCAATCAATTGATATTAACAATAGTAATTCCTTGTAATAAGACCTTATTTTATAATGCCTACATAAATATTACACACATTGTTAGAATACTCTAATAGGCATTCAATAATTACGTATTGTACACATGGACACATTCAATAATTTACAAAAGTCACTTCAAGCTGTCCGTAGCAACGAATTTGAGGAAGTTTCAACATCTTTTGACTGCCTCTTTACTCCTAAGAACCACCATCACTGTTACGTTGAGAAAAACTGGGTCTCTACAAAAGCATCAAAGGAAGATATTCGACGTATAGAAGCTTAGAGAAATATTTAACCCTTTCCATGTTAGGAGATGCAGAAACATTCTTTCCATCGTTTTCGCATCTGTTAATTGCTTTCCGAACTTCTCTTAACAGAAAACACAAGAGAATGCCACACAACTCATTCAATTTGCTACCACACAGTTGCCATGTTAGGGAAAGAAGTAGAAACTTGGGATTGAGGGGGCAAACTGTATGAAATGATATATTGGAGGATAATGGAATAATTTTTAGAAAAAAAAAAAAAATTGGGGGGTAATGGGCAAAATTTGAAGAGACTTAAAAAAAAAAAAAAATTGTTAAGACAAATATATAATTTTTAAAACTTGTAGGGAGAGAGGCGCCATGCCATCTCTGGCCATGATTGCAGAAAAAGATAAACAGAATGGAAAGCCAACTGGAGTCCAAAGTTGGCAGAAAAAGATGTCTAGACTATTGAATTAGTTGGGTATTTGAGAAATAAATGCTCAAGAATTTCAGCATGCACTGTGACGCCAAGCTTGAACTGTGAAGATTAATATTCTTCCACATAAAAAGGCTAACATCTGCCGGAACATCAGAACATCAGAACACCAGATAATCTTCATAGGCCCTTGCTGTTGGTTGCACTGCCGGCAGAGTTTCTGGGCTGAGGAGAGAGTGAAACAGCAATTATCTTCAAGAATAATTTGAGAAAACTTTAAAATTTAATTCCTCGGGAAAATGATGTGAGTACACCAAGGTTTTGCGCTTTGTTTCTTGTAGAAGAAAGTTTCTTAAGATATGTTACTACGTTATTATTTGGTTTGCATCCATATTTTTAATCAAAGTAGAATGAAGAGTAGGTTTCCCTTTCAATCAGCTCTGAAATAAATGTTGGAATAACTTACAAAGGTAAATCCTGTATTGGATATGAAATACAAAAATCCACTAAAATATAAATTCAATAAAAGATTCAGAGGAACAAATGGATTGCATATATAGAATATACTCCAAAACAAGTCCTTTTGAAATGTTGCACCAATTCCCTTCTCAGTGAAACTTACATGTGTTTATCATAAATAAGCCATTGTAAACCAAATTACTCATGATTATTATGTTTCAAAATATTCAATAAGCAAATCCAGCGCCAATAAAAAATATGAATAAAAATATCAAATTTAATTTTAGGGTTCAACCTTTGTTGGAATTTTTTTTCCCACCTGCTCTTACTCGTTTGTGGTGCTAAGAAGACCTGCAAGCATCTTCATATATTCATTTATTTTAACTTCAGAAACGCTTGCTTCAAGGTTTTCAAAAGCAGATTCAAAATGCTCATTCACCTCCTTGAGCATATCCCATAACATATCCTCATTACTTGGGTTCCCAGAATCGTGAGACGAAGATCGAACCGCCTGAATCTGTCCATTGTTAGAGTCAATGAGTTGGTTCTTGAGTGGTTCAACGGCAAAATCTTCAACATCCCTTTTATTAAATCTATCCGCTATCTGGGTGGGGGGCACAGACATATTAATTTCCGACGTCTCTTCAAGTTCCATACGTGAGCTTTTCGAGTTCTTTTGTTTTGGTTTTCCTGGAGAACTATTATTTTTCCTCTTTCCATTTGGGGGAAATTTCTTTGGCAATTTCACCAAATGATATGCCTGTAATAACAATCAAATCAAAGTTACAAATTCAACTACACTTGCACAAATAAAGAAAAAGGTTAAATATGCAGGCATTATTGAATACCATTTTGCCTTCTTACTCTAAACATGACATTCCGATTAGGCCGCAAATTTGAAAGACAAAGGTTCGTTCAAAAGTTATATTTCAGACTCGTCTGCCTCAAAAAAATCGCTGCGACCTACTTTTGAAAATGAACTCAGTACACATCTTAGTCAATTGCATAACTCACCTGAAACCCTTCGTTTGATTTGTGATCCAATTGTTCCATATTCTGAGGATTATAATGCCTTTTGATGTGCATTTTCACCTCATCCAAAGACCGCAACTGCGTTGTAGTTGGATGATAATAGAACTGCAATGCAAGATAAATTAACACGAGATGAGTTAAAATCTTGTTAGGACACAGAATATGGGTACAAATAATTTTAGAAAGAAAGTGTAGTTGGAGGTATTAGCTAATATTAAAGGACTCACATGATCTTTTGTCCCATTTGACCGTTGTCTAGTCTCAACCCTCCATCCTTTTGTGATATCTTCTGGGCATTGCTCATTAACCTATACTATGATACATACAATCACCAGATTAGCCTGTGAATCCATTATTTTTTCTTAATAATTGTCGATATAAAGAAAATAATGATTCAAAAGTTACCTCTTCAAAGTCTAAACCGTAGGTCATGACTGGTTTTTTACGAATTGGAATAAGTTTGAAGTTTAAAATTTTCTCATCAACAACAACGTACTTCGTATTTTCACATTCTTGCCGCTGCTGCAATCATTATTGACAGAGTTAGTGAATGAGTATGCAGCCAGTATGTGTGAGAATTGGAAGACTTACATTATCTTCATCAACATTTGGAGACTCTGGCTCATGAGTATTCTTTGCCCAGCAATTTTTGTCATCCGATTGCCCTACTGATTCAGAAGGCTGCCATTCAGACGTGTTCAACCAAAGAAATCAGAAGAATGATTCCATCAAGAAAATCTTGAAAGATTAAAATGGAAATTTAATTCAGCATCGAAAAGCTTCCCTTCATCCACTGTTGTTAAAGTTTACGTAGATTTTTTTTTTTTAGAAAAAAACAAATTCAGAATTCAATGGTTTTATGAATGTCTAGGGCCAAAAACTCGACCATATTCACAATTAAATAGTTCATTATGTCACACATCAATTTTGGGAAGTGTAAAAGACACGAGATTTTGCGCTAGAACACCCATCTCCTGTATCGGGGGACTAACATTATGTTCCTGAACTACAGTAGAGTCAAGATTTGGAGTGTTCCCTGGACAGCAGTCCATGCCCACATAACATATTGTGATGGCAATTCGAAAGACTGCCATACAAAATCCAGAATTAATTTTGGAAATATTGAAAGATCGAAAGGACAATTTCTTCAGAAAGGTCTTCTTTTCTAATACTAGAAAATTGAAAGAAGAGAAAAAAAGGGAAAAGTCTTTCTTACGTCTGGTTTTGATGAAGACCCGAGAGTGGGTGCAAGCACATGTTTCTGTAGAGTGCAACTTGTCTGTTTCAGTTGCTCCGATGCCCCAAAAAGCTGCTATTAGAACACAGGCAACCAAAAAAGTGGGAAAATTAAATCAGTAGTTACAAGATGAGAAAGACAAAAGGAAGTAAGAAATATTACTTTAGCATCAAAAGAACTCTCCGCTTGATAATCAACATCCACTTTTTCAGGTGTCACAGATTCAGAAACCTTTTGTGAGGAATCTCCCCCGTTGCCAAGCACCATTTTCTAAGTGTTGCCTGAGTGTGAAAAATTATAAAAAGCCATCTCAAATAATTCTCGATGGTTTCAGAGGTTTCAAAAACATTGAACTTGAAGATGAATTTCGATAGATTAAATCCATGTTAATCCATGTTAACAAGGTGTTGATACACAAGCATCTTCGTAGTAATGATTTATATATCAACTTCACAAAAAATATGTGCAACTAAATGGGAAAAAAAATTTCTATACCTGTCCCAGAAACAGTTAAATAGCTATCATTCCGTCTGGTTTTAAGATTTGAAGTGGCTAGGTTTCGTAAGCTGATGGAATACTGAACATCAGTAAATTCCATGGTATGTTTTCTTGGGATGCATGCCTAACACCACAAGAACTTTGGTGGCATTCCTTTTTTTTTTTTTTTTTGTGGCTGGTGTTATCAACGGTGGCATATTGAATTTCTCAAATAAAAAGATAGTAATGGTACAGTCAAGTATGTTGAGTATGCATCAACTGAAACAAATTCGAAGTCCTGTGAAGGTACATAGCACAGAATTCACAAAGGAAAAATTGAAACATTATTGTGAGGGGAAAATTATGGTATTGATTACAAAATGAAAGTAAATAAAAGTAGCACAGACTTCTTAAATCAGGATTCCAATCCTTGAAAAGTTTTGGTCTAAATCTAGAAGATGAATCTCTTACAGTGAACCCAACGAACTCATATAACTAGTTGGACGAAATTCACAAGATTACAGTGCTGTCAATCTTTTTCTGATGTGGTGAATGGGCAATAAGAAATATCCCTCAACCATACAAAATCTGAATTGCCTTTATCCATCAAACCAACTACGAAAGATAGTAAACAAATACACAAACCAACCACGATGAAACTCAAGGAACAAAATCAGAAAGAATTTGGAATGGAAAAGAGTGTTTTCATACGTTCTGGAGGTTGAATTTCAAATTTTGACTTGAAAGGAACTTGACAAGGTCAAGAGAGACCAACAAAGAATCAGAACGATAAACAGGTCCTTTGAAACTAGATTTTCTTGTTTTTGCAATTTAAGAATATCTAATGGATGGTTTTCCAGCTTTGACAATTAATTTTGGGGATTGGCACCAGTATCAGCAATTTAAGAATTTTACCTTATGTGCTTTTAAGTGAGTAGAGAATAAAGAAGCCAATTTAGTGTGACAGGTATGAATTTACTTCTTACCATATTAGCCGATTTAAATATCCCAGTTTACGTTCATGGGACACAAAAATATTACTGGCTATATTTTCAATCGACATTTCTTGCTACTGTCGCATTATAGAAATATGCCTAGTGGCAATCTTGGATTTGATTGGAAATTTAAATTTTGATTATTTTCTAGTATATTCAGAGAGGGTGATCAAATTAAACTCTGCGAATTTTTTTTTGTAACAGATGTCAATTAGCCAACTGATTTACAATATTTGCTGTGATTTTTTTTTATTTTTTTTCATTTGATGGGTTTGCAACAAAAACTGTTTTAGAGAAAAGGGGCATCCGGATTCATTTTTACCAATTTGAAATTTTGGACTACAGTTACTTATAAGTAAGCTAAGCATAGATTTTGAGCACCAAGCTGCAATGTTTAGATCAGCACACCACGGGAAAAATTGAATTTTGCGACGCAAAAATTGCGACGGCTACATGACCATCACTAATTGTGACGGCTTTACGACGGCAATGATAACAATCACTAATTGTGACGGCTATTGCAAAATCCTCGCAAGTTGCGACGGATTTGGGACGGCTATCGCAAAACTCTCACTAATTGCGATGGCTCAAAAGAACCGTTGCAAAATCCTCGCAAATTAGCGACGATTTTGCAACGGATTTTGTAATTATAAAGTAAAGCTAGATAATTAAAAAAAACCATTGCAAAACCCTCGCAAATTGCAACAGATTTGCAACTGTTCGATAATGAATTTAATTTTTAAAAATTTTTTAAAATAACCGTTGCAAAACCCTTGCAAATTAGCGATGGTTTTGCGACAGCTTGATAATAATTTTTTTTTAAAATTAATAAAATTGTCACAAAATCCTCGCTAATTAGTGACGGTTTTGTGATGCCTTGAAAACCCTCACTAATTGCGATGAATTTGTGACGGCCCGAAAATAAATTTAATTTTTAAAAAAAATTTAAAAGAACCATCGCAAAACCCTCACAAATTAGCGACGGGATTGGGATGCCTTGCAAAATAATAAATTTAGTTTTTAAAAATTTTCAAAAAAATCCTCACAAATTAGCTACGACTTGTAAAATCTATTGCAAAACCCTTACTAATTGTGACGGATTTGAGAGGGATTAGGGTTTCAAAACACTAATCCCTCGAAAATCCAATGCAATTAGCGAGGGTTTTGCGACAGCTTTTATCCATCACCAATCTAAAAAAATCTTTAAAAAATTTTAAAGTTTGCTTATATATATATATATATATATATAATGTGTTAAAATAGTAGAATGTGTGAAAAGACATTATTAAGTTGAAATATTTATATATATAATATAAATATAATATTATTATGTGTATATACATATAAATGTGTATATATTATTAATTAAATATGTATATATGTGTGTGTGTGTGTGTGTGTGTGTGTGTGTGTGTGTATGTATGTATATTAATATATATAGACACACACATACTAACATAAATAAAATGTATTAATTTGTATTAACATGTATATATATGTATATAAGTACATTATATATATACTATATATACAATCAAAGTTTGTCGGCCATCAATACTTTATCTAAAGTTTGTCGGCCAATAGGCCATTGAATCTTTTTAAGTTCATCAAGAGATTTAAGAATTTGAGTGTTATAAAATATTATCGTTTTTTGTAATTCTATCAAAATTTTATCAATTGGTAAAAGAGGTTCCTTTGAAGAAAGGAGTTTATATGCTGATGAATCCGTTGATTGTTCCATAAATCAACTTGATGAGTTTAAATGTACTTCATAATGTTTAGTTAAAATCTTATGAATTTTAACTTGTTCATCTTTAACTATTTTCCAATTAATTATCGACGTTCGATAACTTTCTTCAGCTATTTTAGGTGTTTCACAACAAAGTGCTATTCGTTTTCGCAAACCTTTGGTTCGTTTAGCAAGGATGGCATCTGCACACCATTCACTAAGTTTATCTTTAACATGTGTTATCCTTTTACCTAAGGTATCAGTTGTTCCTGGGTTATACGTATCAATCAATTTTTTACCCCAAGGGTCGGGAATCTTAGTAAAAAATAAAGGCAGATAACTTTGCATTTCACTAACACGATTATAGATATGATAATAATAATCTTGAAAGACACAAATATATTTATCAATTTCACAAATATCACATAACTGTAATCGTAATAATGCAATTTTATATTCGTTAATTGTACCAGGGTCACAGAGAATACTTCCTTCTCGTACAAATTCTAATCTTAAAGCTTCTGCAGCTCTTGTTATTAGATTAGACATATTTGTATCATTGATTCATGCCAAGCTAAGCAACTATGTTAATGTTTATAACATAAAGAAACTATAAAAAATAATAAACATTAAGATGTTTATCTTTTGTAATTTATTCTGAATATCTCTTTTAGCTAAGAGTGGAATCATTAAGATAAAATATATAGTTTTTCACCATATCATGAAGAACAGGTGAAATACATAAAAATTTGTGTAAAGATCTACCAAAATTACATCTTCCATGTAAAGATGATAAATTGATTTTAGAGACTGATGCCTCTGAATATGGTTGGAGTGGTATTTTAAAAAAGCTTAATTATCACCAAGAAGAAAAAATAGGTGAAACCTTGTGTCGTTATTGTTCAGGTACATTTTCTGATACACAAACGCGTTATCATATTAATGAAAAAGAATTATTAGCTGTTATCAAAAGCTGTCAAAAATTCTATTATTTCTTACTGCCTACTCGATTCATTTTACGAACTGATAATACTCAAGTAAAAGCTTTTATTCAAAATAATCTTCCTTCAAAACCAGAATATAAACGATTTATTAGATGGCAAATGTTGCTTTCTGAATATTCCTTTGATATTGAAATTATTAAATCTGATAAGAATGTTTTAGCAGATTTTTTAACCCGAGATGGCAGAATATGCTCAAAAGTTGATTGAAGCCATTAAGGCTCTGGATAAACAGGTACATTCTATTGAAAAGAATGTGTCAGATATAATTGATATTGCTTATTTAGACAGCAATACGAAAGAAGTACAGACACTCCTACCCACTAAGTGTTCATTGATTCATGCCAAGCTAGGCAACTATGTTTTCATCGGAGGATGATATTTCGGTTTCTACCTTTTCAAAGGTAATCTGTTGAAGTAGAGAATTTACTTTGTTATAAAATCGGAATTTGTTGATGATTATCCCATTCTTGGGCATGTCTATTTTCGAAAGTAGTGTACTTATATACATATATATACATGTTAATACAAATTAATACATTTTATTTATGTTAGTATGTGTGTGTCTATATATACACACATACACACACACACACACACACACACACATATGTATATAAATATATATTTGTAGATATGTATGTATATATGTATATATATATATATATATAAGTATATGTATGTATGTATGTATTAATATAAATATATATATTAATATATATATGTATGCATTAATACATGTATATTAGTACATATATATATATATATATTAATCTCCGTATATCTATAACATTTGAAATGTATATAATTTATCAAAACTTATTTTTATGAATTGTAAAAGAAATTATATTGTGAAAAATATATATAGGGTAAACAAAATAATATGTAGGTTAATTTTGTTTTTAAAAAAATAGAAAATATTTAATTGAATTTTTTTAATAGATAACATATTGATATATATATATATATATACTAATATTAATATATATCTATATATATATACTCATATATATATATATATAAACATATATATGTGTATATATATATGTGTGTGTGTGTGTGTGTATATATATATATATACATATATGTATCTATACGTATTAATATACATATGTGTATGTATGTATATAAATATATATTTGTAGATTTGAATGTATATATGTATGTATAGATATATGTATATATTTATATATATGTGGAGATATGTATGTCTATATGTATGTGCGTATATATATATATATAT
Organism: Voacanga thouarsii; assembly: GCA_026120185.1. Classification (NCBI taxonomy): domain Eukaryota; kingdom Viridiplantae; phylum Streptophyta; class Magnoliopsida; order Gentianales; family Apocynaceae; genus Voacanga; species Voacanga thouarsii. The sequence continues at coordinate 520,132 of JANUWF010001078.1, read as the reverse complement.
GTATATGTATATGTGTGTATATATATATATATATATCTATATATATTTGTATGTATGTATATATATATGTATTGATACATACATACATATATATGTATGTATGTATCAATACATACATACATATATATATTAATATACGTATTAATAGATAACATATTGATATATATACTAATATTAATATATATTTATATATATATGTATGTATATTATATGTACATATTATGTATCTAAAAAGAATCATATATACATATAATATATATATATTACATATATATTTATATATATACTAATATATAAAAATATATATAAGATATATCTATATATATATATATATATAGAAGTATATGTTATGTATCTAAAAAAATATCATATTATAAATGTAGTATATAATTAGTATTAGGTGAAAATAAGCACAAAAATTCACATAGCTTAGAGGTGGAGTACATGCTCTCCACAACGAAGATGAGGGTTCGAGCCCCACATCTAGCAACAATTTTTATAATTTTTAGTGATGGAGATTGTGACTACCTACCGGATCGGTTCTCGGTTGGCACCGGGCCGGAATCTGTTCTGGGACGGGGTGGGATGGTCGGGTCGGAGCTAATTTAATAATTAAAAATTTTTAAATTTCTACAACCGTCGCTAAAATGTCATCGCAAATTTAATAATTAAATTTTTTTAAAATAAAAATTTAATAATTAATTTTTTTAAAATATTAAAAAGCCGTCACAAATCCATCGCAAAATCATCACAAATTTAATGAATAATTTTTTTAAAAAATAAAAATTTAATAATTAATTTTTAAAAAAATTAAAAGTCCGTCGCAAAACCATCACTAAAATACCGTCACAAATTTTATAAATAATTTTTTAAAAAATAAAAATTTAATAATTAATTTTTAAAAAAAATTTAAAAGGCCGATGCTAACTCACCGCCACAAAACCGTTGGAAACATAATTATAAACTTAATTATAATATCATTAATTAAATGACCGTCGCAAATCCGTCACAAATAGCAACACCTTTTTTAGCTATGGACAAAACCGTCGCAAAACCCATTTGCGACGGTTTTTGGCCGTCACAAAAGTCAATTTTTCCTGTAGTGGCAATCCAGGTCTCCAAAAGTACAAGAGGTGCTCAAAGGCGCTAGCACTTTTTTCTTTAAAAAGAAAAATTAGCAAAGTGATTAGGGGAGGGGGGAAGTTGGCTGATCCCTACTGTATTTTTATTTATTTTTATTAATAACAAGAAGCAAAGAGGAGGGCTAAAGCCTAAACTCAGCATACAAGCCTAAATCCTGCAAATATGTAAAGAACTATAAGAATTAAATACAAAATCTTCTTTTGCCTCTAGCTACAGTTTCTTAAAAGCATTTGCAATAGAATTCCCTTCTCAGAGTACATGGACAAAATCATGAGTGTTGCCTAGCTTACTACTTTCATATATACACTAAAGTTTGTACACAATTGTCCATGGCAGCTCGAAGACGGTAGAACGGTGCTAGTTGCAACTAAAGGCATTAAATCATCTTACCCTTGCCATATGTTTGATAAATTCTCTGAGCAAGAAGACCACATTCATGATGGAAATATTATGGAAAGTTCAATATGTGACAAAGACATTGGGGATGGTGGAAATCTGTAGCCCCCTATTACCTGGTTATCAGGAACTTCAGGTTTGATAAAGGATACTTGCGACACCTGTCAAAATCATGCTATTGCATTTCCATGTCACTCGTAGCCTAGACTTGATCAAGGAGAGAATGGAGAGGAGATTTTATCTCAAGAAGAGAAGGATAATGAACAAGATCAACATAATATTAAGCTAAAGCCCATTCTAATCAAGATGAAATACAAGCCTTGCTTGACAAGAAAGCTCACTCAGTTCCAATACTTCCACCAATCTACTTAAGCTGCCTAAAGAGAATTCTTTGGCATTAGATTAGCTAATCCAACAAATAAAGAGAAACTTTTCGCAGATAGAAAGGCACTCTTGGACAATCTTAGGGAATTCAACAAACAACTTACAAGGAAGGTGACATTAATTTCCATGTAAGGTTGACAATATTTTTGAGGGACGGGAAAACAGAGGGTAGCATGTAGTTACGGGAAAAATCAGAGAAAAAAAAACCACAAGCCTTAAAGGCCACACGGAAGCGTGAAGATCATACCTTTCCACTCCTTAAGCCTTCTAGGTTGAGTAGAAGTGGATTGAACGATGGGAATCGCTTCGCCTTGCCCATTTGAAGAAGCTTCTGGTTGAAAACCCGCTAGCCTCCTACTTTGCCTTGTTTGCATGAATGCCAAGCCTTTTAGCTCTCAAAATATTCTTCTGCCCAACCTCTAGTCGGTGAACACAACAGTGAAGAAGATCGGTCTCAAATCTCCTTGGTTCTCTTGCTATTGGTTAGCAAAGCTCCAAGGAGAAAAACAGAGAAGAGGGTGGCGTGAGAGACAGAGAGAGAGACGTGAGTCTCTGTTAGTTAGGGGAGATTAGAGTTAGCTTTTTCCAGAAACTTGTTTATTAGTCAGCCAAAATTAGGTCTCTCAATATTTGATAAACATATCCCGAGGATATCATATTTCAAAACACCCGGATGTTATCCTGAGAATCAATTTGGCTTAACCCTAAACTCTTCTTAACCGTATTTGGAAAAAACCCTACGGTCCAAGCTATTGGGCCGAAATAATATTCATTATTTCCCTTGGACCCAAAAGGCCCAAAATAATAAACATTAATTATTTATTTCTTGGGCTTATATAAATAACCCAATAAATAATTAATGAGCCCAAATGAACCATAATAATTAATCTTTAATTATTTATTTCTTGGGCTTATCTAAATAACCTAATAAATAATTAAACATTAATTATTTCTCCTAGTTTAAGCCCAGGTTAATTTCTTAATTATTCATACTGGACCTAGGCCCTGAATAATCAATTAACCAATTAAACTAGATAATTAATTTCTCTCAACTCCTATTTTATTTTATTTATTTATTTTATTCCAATCTAATAATAAATTAGACATCCTGAATAAAATAAAATAAAATCCTCTTCAACTGAGACCAATTCCTCAACCTAAAATTAATTAGAACTTACGGGCTATTCTGAGGACCAAAAAGACACATCGCATTGGCTGCTAAAATGACCAAAATACCCCTGCTATATAAATAGCTGTATTTTGCATTTTAAATATTTTCTAATATCACCATAAGGAAATATTGACCCCAAGGACAATGCTGCATTAGCAAAGTCTCCAACCTACAGGTGAAATGACTAAAATACCCCTCTACATATCGCCGTACATTTAGAGAGGAAGAAGTGTACTAACACCCCTCTAAATGACATCTACCATCCTTAGGCTTCTAGTCCAATGATCCACGACTTCCTGGAGTGTTTCCACTTTCTAAGGGAGCTACCCTAAAGCAAACATCAAAGTCATGTTTCCCAGGGCCCTGGACATTTTAGACCATTCGGACAACCACAAGGGGCGATATAGTGCAGAAACTATCTTGTACAAGTCTGTTTTTACTAACTAGTTACATATACCCAATACACAAGTATATTGGTTCTACTATAGAACCTCAACTATAGCATATCAAAACATATGCTTCCAGCTTCGTCAGACCACCAACTCATACTCAAGTCGTAGAGTACTAGTCCATGCTGTAACGGTAGTAGTCTAGGTTTCTATCATGTAGTACTTTTGAAACCACTACTACAGGTCCTGTCCTACGTATTCGAAATACGCTTATGTCATGAAGTGAGTGGACTACTCACTGGCTAAAGGTAAGCCATTTCCCATTTGGAATTCATAACATAATAACCTAAACATGATGAGATTCTCAGTCTCATCGATAGGTTAAGAACAATTGTTTATGTGTTAAATAACCCGTGATCCATACCTTACTGTGAAAGACCACCATTCACATGGATCACTTATTTAAACACAATGGGTCTGTTCCAAACGAAAATCGTGCACAAACAAAAAGTAAATTCACAAACAATTTCTGAAAATAAATTTTTTTATTAAAATATTTGATTTTACATTAGAAACCTAGTCTAAGAGGGTATGCAATCCAACAATCTCCCACTTGCACTCTAAGATTAGGTAAGTCCATAGGTGCCCACCCCTATGGCGACTAAGTGTCTCTTGAAGACTCTCTCAGCCAAAGGCTTGGTGAATGGATCTGCTAGATTGTTTTCTGAGGCAATATGTTCCACCATGACTTCCCGTCTCTGGATGAAATCCCGGATCAGGTGGTACTTCCTCTCGATGTGTTTCCCCTTCTTGTGGTTTCGAGGTTCTATAGATTGCGATACTGCTCCAGTGTTGTCGCAATACATCACAATCAGTATGTCCATATGTGGTACGACTCCAAGTTCTGAAAGGAACTTCCGGAGCCAAATCGCTTCCTTGGACGCCTCCAAAGCTGCCACATATTCAGCTTCCATGGTTGAGCCAGCAATACAAGACTGCTTGATACTTCTCCATGAAATTGCTCCTCCAGACAAGGTGAAGACATATCCACTAGTGGATTTTCTCTCATCCTTATCTACCTGGAAGTCTGAGTCTGTGTATCCTGTAGGAACTAAATCATCAGCCCTGTAAACTAGCATATAATCTCTCATTCCCTTGAGGTACTTGAGAATATGCTTTACAGCTTGCCAATGAACCTCCATTGGGTTTGACTGATATCTGCTAACTAAGCCCACGGCAAAGCAGATATCTGGCCTAGTACACAGCATGGTGTACATGAGACTTTCCACAGCTGAAGCGTAGGGAATCCTACTCATTCTATCCTTTTCTTCGAAGGACTGTCCTAAGTATCAAGATCCCATGTCCTTCGAAGAAAATGACAACCCATATCTGCAAGGGATTAGAGCTCCCTTGCATGAGTCCATGCTGTACTTGGCTAGCATCTTGTCAATGTATGTTACTTGGGATAACCCTAACATTCTATGCTTCCTATTTCTAAGAAGCCTAATCCCTAGAATGTAGCTGGCTTCTCCCAAGTCCTTCATACTGAATTGACTAGACAGTCAAACCTTTGTAGATGACAATGTCCCTACATCATTCCCAATGAGTAGAATGTCATCCACATACAGGACAAGAAAAATCACATTAATTCCTTCAAGTTTCCTGTACACGCATAGTTCATCTTCGTTTTGAATAAAACCATAAAACTTTGTAGTCTCATCAAAACGAATGTTCTATACTCTCGATGCCTGCTTAAGTCCATTAATGGACTTCTTAAACTTGCAAACCATATGTTTCTAGCCTTCAGCAATGAAACCTTCTGGTTGGGACATATAGATGTCTTCTCTAAGATGGCCATTTAAGAATACCGTTTTGACATCCATTTGCCATATCTCGTATTCATAGTAACATGCGATGGCAAGGAGGATGCAGATGGATTTAAGCATGGCTACTGGGGAAAAGGTTTCCTCATAGTCGATTCCCTCTTTCTGAGTATACCCTTTCGCCACAAGCCTAGCTTTGAAGGTCTCCACCTTCTCATCCACTCCCCTCTTTCTCTTATACACCCACTTACACGTAATGGGTTTTATCCCTTTAGGTGAAGCTACAAGATCCCAAACCTGATTGAGGTACATAAACTCAATCTTGGCTTTCATTGCTTCATGCCACAGATTTGCATCGGCATCAGCAATAGCCTCCTCATATCTAGTAGGGTCTTGTTCCTGATGGTCAGAGACCAGCTCAAAGGCTTCTCCAGTCCATCTATTCAGAATCCTAGACACTCTCCCACTACGGCGAGACTCTATTTGCACAGGCTCTTAAGGCTGTGCCTCTTCTTGTTCCACAATCGGGTCAGAAGAAGTTGATTTCGTAGATAACTTCTTCTTAAGTTCCAACCTTGTTGAACCTTTAGTGGAAGTACTTTGATCATCTTCCAAGTATCTAGCATTGGTACTGACTAGTACCTTTTGCTCCTTAGGATGATAAAAGTAACCTCATTTTGTCCCTTTTGGATAGCATACAAAGTAGCATAATTCTGATCTTGGTTCCAACTTGTCTCCCTTGATCAGTACATAAGCTGGATAACCCCAGATCTTAAGATGATTCAGACTTGGCTTACGCCCAGTCTACATCTCATAGGGAGTCCTAGGTACTGACTTGGAAGGCACCAAGTTCAGAATATATACCGTTGTCTCCAGGGCATATCCCCAAAAGGACACTGGAAGAGTAGCATGAGACATCATGCTTTGGACTATTTCCATCAATGTCTTGTTCATTCTCTCAGCTACTCCGTTCTGTTGGGGTGTTCCCAGTGCAGAGAGCTGGGATACTTTCTCATGATGTACCATATAGTCCTTGAATTCACCTAGGAGGTACTCTTCACCATGATCCGATCGTAGGGTTTTGATTAATTTACCTGTCCGACGCTCCACTTCAACCTTAAACTCTTTGAACTTGTCAAAAAAGTCAGACTTACATCTCATCAGGTAAATGTAACCATATCTCGTACAATCATCCATGAAAGTGATAAGTACTCAAAACCTCCCCTAGCTAGTGTAGACAATGGACCACACACATTAGTGTGAACAAGACTCAACACCTCCTTGGCTCTATCCGCCTTTGGTGTAACAAACCTCTTGGTCATCTTTCCCATTAGGTAGGATTCATACTGAGGCCAACTTTCCAATCTCAATGAGCTCAAAGGCCCATCATGGATTAGCCTCTAAATCTTAGTTGGGTTAATATGACCCAACCTTAGATGTCAAAGGTATGAGTCATTGATATTGATCTTTCTCTTCTTAGTTAAAGGTTCAGTCTGAGTGTTGTTTGATTGTTTCTTAATAGGGTTTAAAAAGAACAGATTTCCATACATGTGCCCAGTGCATAAAATTTCTCCATCTCTACTGATAGAAATACCAGAATGGAAAGATACAGAATATCCTTGATTAATAAGTTTTGCAACTGAAATCAAATTCTGACGAAAACCAGGTACATATAAAATATCTTTTAAAACCACTATCTTATTACAATAAAAAATAAGATCCAGCTCTCCCACTGCAAGGGCCCAGACTTATGCTCCATTACCCACTCGAAGACAATGTTCACCCTTCTTGAGTCTTCTAATCTTCCTAAACCCCTACAAGAAGTTACAAATATGATCAGTGGCTCCTGAATCAACAATCCAAGTAGAAGTTGATCCTACCATTGATATAGACTCTAGATAGAAAACATTACCTGTGGGGTTTTTCTTGGCTTGAAGATCTGGACACTCCTTTTTCCAGTGTCCCTTCCTCCCACATTTGAAGCACTTGCCCTTTGGTTTGTCCTTGGGCTGGGTCTTGGGCTGGGCTGTTGCATTCCCCTTTTTCCTCTTGAACTTTCTGGGTTTAGGCCGGTTCTTGAGGAAGAAGCCTTAGCAATCATGGCCTTTGACTGTGGCTTCATAACCTTCACCGCCATCTGGAGCTCCTTCATCAGTTTAGTTAAACTCATGTTCAGTTTGTTCATGTTATAGTTCAACTTGAACTGAGTGAAGGAGCCCGGTAGAGATTCGAGAACCATGTCCACTTGGCTCTCAGGGTCAATGATAGCCCCCTAAGATTTTTGCCTCCTCGAAAGCAGTAATCATCTAGAGCATATGCTCTCAGACTGATGCTCCCTCAGCCATCTTAGTGTTTACAATAGTTCGAAGAGCCTCCTGCCTTGCGGGCCGGCTCTTGTCCAACATAGTAGCCAATGATTGACTGATGTCATATGCAGAAGCCATGTGCTCGTGTTTTGACTGGAGCACATTAGACATGGAGGCTAACATATAGCAACGTGCCATTTCGTCAGCCTTCTTCCACGCCTTCTCAGCCTCTCGCTCTTCGGCGGTGGAACCTTCCCCGATAACAGGGCAGGTCTCATAAAGGACATACTTATACTCTTCGACTGTGAGTATTATGTCCAGGTTCCTTTTCCAGTCTACATAGTTTGGACCCATTAACTTATTCTTCCTGAGAATAACGACCAATGGACTAAAAGAACCTCCCACCATTTCTGACAATCGAAAATAAAAGAAAAAATTTAGTTTGTGAAAACAAAATAAAATTTGTTTACTGAAAATAATTTGGCTCCTAGGAAAACTGACATAGCTTCTTAGGAAGATTAACAGTTCCCTAAGATAAGTGTATTAACCACCACAAATTAATTTTCCTTTTAGGTAATGATCTAGAGGATAACTCCATCGTGAGATGGTTGTTTCCTCTCATTTCCTATGGACATACCTCGCACTATGACCTCCAACATGGGCTGGCCGATCATAGTACGTGCCTTGGGTTATTAATTACATCATTCCATTAGATCTAAATCCTTATGGCATCCCCATCTTATACGGGTTCACTCCCAATGTTACGTGAGGGGACCCACGATTTCTAATGAGGACCGTGATGGAAGCCATGGGGCCGTTGGAACCCTTCTCCCACTTAGTCTTTTAAAATAAAGGTTTTTTGGAAAAATATTCTTTTGAAATTTCCATTAAGTTTTTCCTTAGCTCAAAAATAAAATATCTAAGTCCATTAAAATCTCTATGTCAAGGCTTATATCCTTTGAGAGATTTCTCCATGGACTAATTTTATTTAAGTTAAAACTTAATGATTTTAAAAAATTTTCCAATTAAAACTTTCTAGAGACTTTGGTCTCAAGTTTATTTTGACAAAATCATTTTTCTAGTCCAAAACAAAACAAAATGGCTCTCCATTTTGATTTACAAAAATATCAAAATCCAATATATTTCTATGTCAAGGATTAAATCCTTTGAGAAAATATTCAAGGATTAATTTTTGTACAAATTAAAATAACCATTTAATTTTTGAAGAAAAATATTTTTCTTGTCAAAAATGTTCCCAAAGACTTTGGTCTTTGAGAAAAGGCACACATAGGTAAATAAAAAAAATAGCATGCCAGAAAACAGTAAACGTTTTCATGCTTTTCTATTTTTAAACCTAAGTGTCCAAACAATAGAATTAAATATATTAATTAATTAATTAATGATCTTGTTTAATCCTAAAATCCCTTACTAATATTTTTCATGCAAATATATTCCAAGAATACAAATATTGCAAAAATATTAACTTCGCCTGGTATGGGACCTAAAACGAAAAAGAAAAAAAATAAAAATAAATTTGCAAAAAAATAGCTGGCGGTCCACTGCACCAGACGCACCGGATCCGCGCCGCACCGGATCAGAATCCTAAGCAACCCGCGAACTCTACCCGCCCGCTTGAGAACCTGCAACCCGCTCCGCATTCCAACCCGCGTGTGCGCCCGCAGCCGCGCATCCAGGGCCCCTCAGACCCGCGCGCTAACCTGGAAGCTGTTGCAATTGAATTGCAACATTTCAAACGCATTCGGCTTGGATTACACGGAAATGGCTCGGTTTACGCGGCCCGATGACAGCAACTCATGACACAATTTAGGGAGCAGCTTAGCTCGGCTGTAACGGCTTATGAATAGTGTCTTTCTTCTTCTTTTTTTTTTTCTCCGCGCGAATTTTCTGCAGCTTTTTCTGCTCTTCGACTTTTCCAATCTTCCTTGGCTTCTTTGGACATTTTTACTTACAAAAACTCATCCAAAATAAAAACACAACCGCCTATACCCATTAAAATTGGGTTTACACGATCAACAATCAAAGCCAAAATTTTACAGAGTGTCCTTTGCTTCAACGGTGAAGCTCACAGTGATGGTATCCCATACCAAAACAGCGAAGGATCACATGTATAATCATCTTCTCCATTGTTATTAACTACCATGCTTCCTAAATTGATCAAAAAACCATAGGCTCTGATACCACATTGAGGGACGGGAAAACAGAAGGTAGTATGCAGTTACGGGAAAAATCAAAAAAAAAAACCGCAAGCCTTAAAGGCCACACGGAAGCGTGAAGATCATACCTTTCCACTCCTTAAGCCTTCTAGGTTGAGTAGAAGTGGATTGAATGACGGGAATCACTTCACCTTGCCCACTTGAAGAAGCTTCCGGTTGAAAACCCGCTAGCCTCCTACTTCGCCTTGTTTGCATGAACGCCAAGCCTTTCAGCTCTCGGAATATTCCTCTGCCCAACCTCTAGTCGGTGAACATAATAGTGAAGAAGAACGGTCTCAAATCTCCTTGGTTCTCTTGCTATTGGTTAGCAAAGCTCCAAGGAGAAAAACAGAGAAGAGGGTGGCGTGAGAGACAGAGAGAGAGACGTGAGTCTCTATTAGTTAGGGGAGATTAGAGTTAGCTTTTTCCAGAGACTTGTTTATTAGTCAGTCAAAATTAGGTCTCTCAATATCTGATAAACATATCCCGAGGATATCATATTTCAAAACACCCGGATGTTATCCTGAGAATCAGTTTGGCTTAACTCTAAACTCTTCTTAACCATATCTGGAAAAAACCCTACGGTCCAAGCTATTGGGCCGAAATAATATTCATTATTTCTCTTGGACCCAAAAGGCCCAAAATAATAAACATTAATTATTTATTTCCTGGGCTTATATAAATAACCCAATAAATAATTAATGAGCCCAAATGAACCATAATAATTAATCTTTAATTATTTATTTCTTGGGCTTATCTAAATAACCCAATAAATAATTAAACATTAATTATTTCTCCTAGTTTAAGCCTAGGTTAATTTCTTAATTATTCATACTGGACCTAGGCCCTGAATAATTAATTAACCAATTAAACTAGATAATTAATTTCTCTCAACTCCTATTTTATTTTATTTATTTATTTTATTTCAGTCTAATAATAAATTAGACATCCTGAATAAAATAAAATAAAATAAAATAAAATTCTCTTCAACTGAGACCAATTCCTCAACCCAAAATTAATTAGAACTTACGGGCTATTCCGAGGACCAAAAAGACACATCGCCTTTGGCTTCTAAAATGACCAAAATACCCCTGCTATATAAATAGCTATATTTTGCATTTTAAATATTTTCTAATATCACCATAAGAAAATATTGACCCCAAGGACAATGTTGAATTAGCAAAGTCTCCGGCCTATAGGTGAAATGACTAAAATACCCCTCTACACATCGCCGTACATTTAGAGAGGAAGAAGTGTACTAATGCCCCTCTAAATGACATCTACCATCCTTAGGCTTCTAGTCCAATGATCCACGACTTCCTGGAGTGTTTCTGCTTTCTAAGGGAGCTACCCGAAAGCAAACATCCAAGTCATGTTTCCCAGGGCCCTGGACATTTTAGACCATTCGGACAACCACAAGGGGCGATATAGTGCAGAAACTATCTTGTACAAGTCTGTCTTAACTAACTAGTTACATATACCCAATACATAAGTATATTGGTTCTACTATAGAACCTCAACTATAGCATATCAAAGTATATGCTTCCAACTTCGTCAGACCACCAACTCATACTCAAGTCGTAGAGTACTAGTCCACGCTGTAGCGATAGTAGTCTAGGTTTCTATCATATAGTACTTTTAGAAACCACTACTACAGGTCCTGTCCTACGTATTCGAAATACGCTTATGTCATAATGTGAGCGGACTACTCACTGCCTAAAGGTAAGCCATTCCCCATTTGGAATTTATAACATAATAACCTAAACATGATGAGATTCTCAGTCTCATCGATAGGTTAAGAACAATTGTTTATGTGTTAAATAACCCGTGATCCATACCTTACTGTGAAAGACCACCATTCACATGGATCACTTATTTAAACACAATGGGTCTGTTCCAAATGAAAATCGTGCACAAACAAAAAGTAAATTCACAAACAATTTCTGAAAATAAATTCTTTTATTAAAATATTCAATTTTACATCAGAAACCTAGTCTAAGAGGGCATACAATCTAAGAATTTTGATATAGGAGGTCATTAACTCTAATCAAACATGTATTTCCCTTGATTCCCATGTATCTTTTGAGAATGCCATATTATGATGGCAGGTCACATTGATGACAACTGAAGAACACAATGTGCACACAGGAGGATCACACCAGAAATGCCTTCACAACTGTTTAGTTGACCACATGCATTATGCTCAGATTCTTTTGTATATGCTTTCTATTTTGTTAGATATGAAAGGGTTTCTTGAGGTCCAAGTTAGTTGAGATAGGCAACAAAATATAATTTTTTTCCCCTCCATTAGCTTCACTAAAAATTGCTTTTCCTAGTCTTTTTCATTACTTCAACATGATATCAAGCATCATCTAAAGTGTTCTCGGTTTTGATTTGCCTGCTCTCTATCTTTATCTCACAAGTTTGCAACCATGGCGAATTCTACATCTCCAATTGTAGAATATATATATCTCTTAATCTATATTATATTCATCCCTGTGTTTGCCTTTCTCTTATAATGGTAACACCTTCTCCAGATGCAAGTTATTATCAGACATGGAATAGGTCTGCGAATAGCTTTTTCCCATAAACAAAAAGAACAATTCATAGATCTATCTAAATCTATACCAGTTCCAGGTGATAGGATGTATAATCATGGAAACAATGCAATAACTTGGTCATGGTTGCTGAAGTCGTACACCACAAATAGCCAGATCCATGATCTATAATCATACTTCAACTAGAATATGGAAAGAGTTGAATGAAAGCTTCAACCAAGGTGATATGCTCCGGCTATCAGATCTTATAGAAGAAATACATAACTTGAGGCAAGGTAGCTCTTCTATAACTCAGTACTTCACCAAGTTGAAATCACTATGGGCTGAGATGATTGATTTGAGACCTATTCCTCACTGCATATGCACTGAAATAAGTAATGTTAGGAATTATGCGGAAGGTGATTGTGTGATATGTTTTGTGAAGGGACTCAGTGATAATTTTAGCACTCTAAAATCCCAAGTTCTGTTAATATCTCCTTTGCCCAGAATTAATCAAGTTTTCTCAGGGGCTCTTTAGACTAAAAGAGTATTAGGAATGGAATTTCATTAAACACACAGTCTCCTCAATTTGCTAATGTTGTGGGACAATTTTGGAGGTATAGTAGAAACAACTACATTGTACATATTGTGGGATGGGTGGACATATTGTAGAAAATGCTATAAGAAACATGGCTATTGATACAAAAAAAAAAGTCCAGGAAATTAACAAGGTAGCAGATTCAATTATGTCAGGATGGGAGTTATACATCAAATTCCCAAGATAGTAGAATATTTGTAGATGGCTTGTATGGTTTAACAGTCATTTAATATTAGTAATTGGTAGATCTATTGCAAAGAAAAGTACATGAGTTAGGAGTCACAAATTCTGATCCAGTGGTAAACCAAGCTACTGTTCTTACTACTACGTTCAATGGGAAAGGTACAGATACCTTGTGTAATTCCTTTTCATTACAATAGATTTTATACTCAGGAGCTTCTGACCACATTTGCACATCTTTGCAGTTTTTTAATTCATATATCTCTATGGCTAACATATATTTCAATCTACCTAATATCCAATCAATTAAAGTCACTCATAAAGGGACTATTAAACTAAATGCTTATTTGATCCTTACTGACTTTTTCTTGGTCCTTAGCTTCCATTTCAATCTTGTTTCTATTTCTAAATTGATTGAGCAATTGAATTGCGGATTAATCTTTTAATCTGATTTCTACCTTATGTAGGACACTTTCAGGCAAAATATGATTATATTAGCTAGTCTTCATCATGGAATATACTACTTGACAAAACCTACATCTCCACTTCCCTAGTTTTCTTGCTTCTTAACTTTTCCTAGATCTTTATTTTGGAATTATAGGCTTGGTCATGTATTTGATAGAAATCTTAAAAAGGTTGAGGATGTTGTTTCTATTGTAATGAAAAATGAACATGATACTTGTACCATTTATCTTATTTCCATGCAACAAAGACTCAGTTTTCCTGCTAGCTTATCTACCTGTTGATTCATTTGATTTAATCTATGTTGACAATTGGGGTCCATACAAACGCAGCACCATTTATGCTCAAAAATATTTCTTGACCATAGTTGATGATTGTTCTAGATTTACATGGATTTTCCTTATGAAGCCCAAAGCTGAATCACAACAACTAATTCATGAATTCTATGTTTTTGTTAAGACTCAATTCAAAAAGAAAATCAATGTCATTAGGATAGATAATGGTGCTAAATTCAATTTGTCTAGTTTTTTTTTTTTCAATTTAGAGGCATCATCCATTAAAATACTTGCCCTTAAAACTCCACAGCAAAATGGTATTATGGAAAGGAAACATCAACATCACTTGAATGTTTTGAGAAATCTGAAATTGTAGTTTAATATTCCTATTGGACTTTAGGGGGGTTTTGCATTCAATATGCCACATATCTTGTTAATATCACACATACTCCTTTACTAGATAACAAAGTACTTATGAGCTTCTGTATTCAAAAGCACCTAGGTATGAAAACCTCAAGGTTTTTGGTTGTCTTTACTTTGCTGCAAACCTTGAACTAAATCATTCATAATTTAATCCTAAAGGAAAATCCTAATTCTATTTAGGCCGCTCCAGTATCAGTAAAGGCAATCCTCTTCTTGATCTCAAATGCAGCATGATTTTTGTTTCTAGAGATTTAATATTCCATGAGTTTGTTTTCCCTTTCAAAAATAAGTTTGCAGCTGATTTGACTACTCATCAGGTTCCAAATGAATTGACAACTGATAAACCACAGAGGGGGTGAATAAAATTTATGGCCAACAAAAATTAATTTTCCAAGATTTTATAAAATCGAGAGAGAAACTGAAAATGGAAGAGTTACATATAAGGCTTTTCTATCTAGATTTAAATGCAACAAGAATCATTCAAAATTCTACTGGATGATGAGAATTAAACTATGTTCAAGAAGACAAAAATGTGAATCAGCAACCAATTCTTACTTCAACATAAATATGTTAAATTAAATCAGCAAATGCAAATGGGGGTGCCGTATTTTCTAATCAGATGAATAGTGAAATTTCAATCATAAATTAAGATCGAAGCAAATGCAAGAGAATGGATCTAATGATTTATAGTGGTTCAATCCTCAAAAGATCTACATCCACTACCTCAAGCATGCCCTTAAGGATTTTAACTCAGCCACTAAAATTTTTTTCCCAAATCAATGGTGGTAGATAACACTAATCTTACAACAGAGGGTCACCACACATGGTTTTACACCTAGCCTCTATATACCCAACAATCAAAACTCACCCCTATTGGGTTTTACTTGTTTCACCTTGATGCCGTTCAGATTACTGAGAGAATATAAAAAATTAAGCTCATAGATTGAGTGAATGTATAGCAAATAAAGTAGCTTTACCTTTTTACCTTTTAGAACAATGGATCTCACTTTGAAGTGCACTGTACATGAGGGATTCTTGTTATCAAGTGTCTTTGGATGTTTATGAAAGTGTTAGTACAAATCCTTTAGTGAAAATCGTGTTGAAATGGCTTTTATAGGGGTAGAAATCAATGCCCCAGCGGCTAGATGCTACTATAAGATTTTGCAAGATTTTGGACTCATAGAGTAAAAAATTATGCATCTGAAAAGTGCATCCAAAACACTATTTTGTGCCTCGAAGAATATTTTGAATAGCTTTCAGTTTTGGCATTTTGGAAACAAGCATTGGAGGGTGTTTTGGATTTAAAGGTCTAATTCAAAAGCAAATTTGCCACAGTCCAAAACAAAAATTTTCTTCTTAAATTCTTTACAAACAAAAACATGGATAAGATGAATACCTGCTTTTTGAAATAGTTTTGAGTGCTTCGATATAAAACAAATTGATCTTAAAGTAAAAGACATAGGAAATACAAATAATACCTTAACCATAATCTCCTAGTCTATAATTCTTCTAAAGCCTTCATGGTATGCAACTTATATCATGAGGATCTTGAGTTGATCAATTCTTCTTGAACCTCATTATCTATAAGTTGCTTAGCAATCCTTTTTGTAAGACTTGAAGAACTGTGGTTAAGCATATCATAATCCAAAGAGCCTATCATATACAAATCACACATGTTAATCAAAGTCAATATTTGTCATTTTACCAAAACATAGGAGAATGTCCTTTGGGCTAACAATGTCTCCCTTTTTGAATGATGACAAACTTGATGGATTGTGATAAAAGGATCGTATGAATTATGCGAAATCGAGGGATATAAGAATTTATATTTTTTATGCAATCCCTTAATCATAAAGCTCAAGGAGTAATTAGGAGATAGTTTTAGAGATTTTAAGCAAATTCTCATAAATCATGATCAATGAGCATATGACCCAACCAACCTCCATAACCTCCTTCCTTCCAAATGAAAAAGACAATTTTATAAGAAAAAACTGAGAATTGGTCATTAGATAAACATGTTGCCACAAGAAAATTTAACACATGGATATATACATATGTGCAAATGAAAATGTTGGGGATAGTCAAAAGTTATTTTTGCTCCCTTTTCTATATGCTTATGACTAGTAGATAAATAGATAACATTATGTACTATTAGATTAAAATTGATTTTCTGATTTTGGACTTTCAAAAGGTGTATCAAAAATGCAAAAGCATGTTTCGGACTGAGCATTTAGATTTAGGATTACTCCCCCTATATCTGTGTAGGGTCTAAACAGAGTCTCAAAATAATCCAAAAGAATTTTGTGTCACAGATTAATTCCAACTCCTGTTCAAATCATGCACATCCAATCACATCCCATGGCATTCTACTCAATTCGGTTTAAAAACGTCATCAACATCGAAAACTAGTTCTCAATTTTTCCTAGCACACTAAACATACACAAGTTGTCCAAATGCATTCTCGACATCCCCAATCTAGTTATCCTAGTCATCACAATCTCAAATTAGCCACAATTATCACAATTATCACAATCACAATCTACATAGTTATCACAGTCATCAGAATAACAATCTATCTAATTTATTTCTCCCCCTTTTGACATCAATAAAAAAAAAAAAAAAAGCAAGAGCAAATGGATGAGTGAGACAGATAAACAAAAGTATCACTATATAGCAACGTAGCATATATAGCATAATAGAGTAGAGCATAAAAACTACATACGTACAGCAGAGTAATAAAATTGTTCAGTAGAATGGAAAAAGAATTGTTCAATAGACTATAAAAGATGGTCAGCTAATTTTATTAATGGTTTTCACACCATACTTGTTTGTAAAGATGGCCATGTCACCTTGAATGACCACAGTTTTAGGCGTATCATCAGTGCCACACTTCTTGTGCTGTTCAACAAGTCTGCTGGATTTTCTTTTCGCCACAACATGCTTTTGTCGGTGGCTTGAGGCTCCACTAGGGACAACTGGTGTCCTCTGTAGGAGGAATTGAGGCAGCAGTGGGTTCAGTGGTTTTGGCAATAGGAGGTTCTTCAGTGGGTTCGGTAGGAAGGTCTTTAGTAGGATCAACATCAGTATCCTTAGCTGATGAAGGGAGATCATTTTCTAGTTCTTCCTCCTGTTGCAAAATCTTTTCTTCAGAGATGGATGCAGTTTTAGACTGCATCTATTCCATATTTGTCAGGTAATTTCCCAAAGTTTACAATTCAGTTTTCACTTCTGCACTCAGGCCATCCACTTTGGTAGCTAAGGGATTTAGAGCATCCAGAATGCTTTGTTTTAGCTCACTTCATTCAATTTTTTGCCTAACCTTGCTCAATAATTCTTTTGACTTTCATCTTTCCTTTTTGTTCTAGTTGTGGTAGCAGAGCAGATTTCTTGCCTTCAGCCTTGACCTTGAGCAGTTTTTCTTTTTCCTTATCTGTGGCATCCCTCAATAGAATCCACTAATTATCCATCTGGATAAACCCCATCTTTTCAAAGTCCTTGTTGTAGACATTTACCTTGGAATGCTCAGCAACAACCACAGTTCGATCTATATTGAAATGTCTGAACAACTTAGTTAGGAGATTTCCAAAGGGTAAAACTTTGTTGGTGGTATTTCAGGATTGAGTCATTAATCTTGCAGCTAAAAATCCAAAATTCATAAGCCTGTCTTTTGATAATACCACCATCACCACCATCTGCATATTGCTTACTGAGGTTTTTTGGCCAAAGCTTGGAATAACCCTACTTGCAACCATGCAATAAAGTAGTCTCCCCATGCCATTCAGCTGCTTAGTAGTGCATTCACTTGTATTTTTAAAACTTTTCTCACCAATGAACTTGTTCTCCAACTTTCTTACTCAAACAAATCATAATTTTTCGGCAGTTTGTTCATCTCAAAAAACTAGCCTCCTTTATCCCTCATATCAAAGATTCTGTTTAGCAATCGATGATCAAATTCAGAGAATACACCCTAACTCGTAAGGTATACCATTGTACCAAAAACTCATTCCCTGTTTCCTCAAGTCATCATCTTCTTTGATTTGAATAAAATTCCCAGACTAGCGTTATGTACAATCTTTCATTCACAGATAACAGAGCTCCCTAGCCAATCGATTTAAACAAATTTAGAACATTTGTAAAATTTAAAAAGTCATCCGCATCAACCCGATAACCAACAATGATTATTCTATTCCTAGATACCCAATCATGAAAATCAGTTTCATATTTTGAGTCAAGAAATCGGGCTACCTGAGTGTCAGTGCTTTCTTCCTCAAGTAGATGCTCTGATGAAGCAGTATGAGAGGTGGTTCATTAACTGCCACATTTTTATCATTTTTCTTTCCAACTGCTTGAGTAGGGGCGACTGCTTTCTTTCCTACTGCTATGCCCTTCTTAGTCTCTTTTCCCATTGGTATAGTCACTTTGTTGGTTTTCGGAATTTTAGCCATGGCAGATGAGATTTCAAGGGTATTGTTTCCCTGGTTTTGGCATGACGGCGATGTGCATAGAAAATAGAGAGAGATGACAGTTTTAAATTTAAAAAAAGAAACTGATTTAAGGTGAGTTTGAAATCCATTAGGCATTTAATAGATAAGTACAATCAAGTACATTAAAAAAGGTGATTTTTCAGAGATTTGAGAAGATATTTTGACAAAAAAATAGTATTTATGGCTGAAGAGAAAAAAAAAAGGTGCAAATATTTAATGTTTGAAAATTTTGAAATGTTCGGGTATAGAAATCATTCATCTAATTTGTCCATCCAAACGTGGATTACACCTAATAGTAAGATGTTGTAATTTTTTACTAGAAAGTTAGTCCAAAATGCCTATCCGTTTTTGTCAAAGGGTATTTTTATTTGATAGCTGGTTTGAGTGAAGATTAGCTTTAGATTCATATTTTATAATTTCAGCATCTAACATCTTCATCCAAAAGAACAAACAGTTTACTCCAAAGAATGTTAATTTCATAACCGGGTAATTCCCAAACCTCTTCTCTGATGATTAAATCTATCTTCAGCTAATGGTTTGATGAATATGTTTGCAAGTTGATCATTAATAGAAATATTTTCAACACAAACATCACCCTTAAGCACATGATCTCAAATGAAATGGTGTTAAATTTTAATGTGCATAGTTTTTGAGTGCTGAACATAATTTTAAGTCCAATTTATAGCACTAATGTTGTCATAGAAAATAGGAACACACTTAAAATCAAAGCCAAATTTGAGTAAAGTATGTTTTATCCATAAGATTTGAGCACAACAACTTCCTCCAGCTATATTGAGCTTCGGTTGTTGAGAGAGACACACAAGCTTACTTCTTACTATACCAAGATACTAATGAATATCTAAAAACTAATAATGCCCGCTTGTACTTTTTCTTTCAACTTTACATCCTGCATAATCTGCATCAGTGTATCCTACAAGATCAAAAGAGTTAGTTTGAGGATACCATAGTCCATAATCATGTGTCCTAATTAAATATCTAAAAATACATTTTACAGCATACAAATGTGACTCGTTGGCACAAGATTGGAATCTTGCACAAAGGTAAATCGAGAACATGATATAGGACGGCTAGCAGTGAGATATAGACGGCTTCTAATCATACCTCGATATTTTGATTTATCTACCTTCTTACCCTTTTCATCTTTGTCAAGCTTTTGAGATGTTTTCATAGATGTACTGATTTCCTTTACTTGATTCATTCCAAACCTTTTGAGAAATTCTTTAGCATACTTAGTTTGATTTAGAAAGATTCCATCCTTGGTTTGTTTAATTTGTAACCTGAGGAAGAAGTTGAGTTCTCCCATTACACTCATCTCAAATTCTTGCTGCATGGTCTTAGCAAATTTCTTACATAGAGATTCATTAGTTGCCCCAAAAATAATATCATCAACATATATTTGAACAATCAAGAGATCATTAGATTTTTCAGCTTTGATGAACAATGTAGTGTAAATAATACCTCTTAAAAAACCTTTAGAAAGGAGAAAGCCACTAAGTCTTTCATACCAAGCTCGAGGAGCTTGTTTTAAACCATAAAGAGTTTTTAAAAGTTTAAAGACATGATTTGGCAAATGTTCATGAATAAATCTTGGGGGTTGCTCCATATATACTTCTTCTTTAATAAAACCATTTAAAAATGCACTTTTAACATCTATTTCATAGAGCATAAAACCTTTGAAGGATGAAAAAACAAGTAATATTCTACTAGATTCTAGTCTAGCCATGGATCGAATCCTTGAGCAACAAGTCTAGCCTTACTTCTAACAACAACACCATGCTAATCAAGTGTATTTCTAAATACCTACTTGGTGCCAATCAAGGGATAGTCAAGTGGTCTATGAACAAATTTCCAAACTTGATTCCTGTCGAATTGATTTAATTCATCTTGTAAGGCCATAATCTAAAAATCATCACACAAAGCCACATCAATGCAATCAAGTTCAATACTTGAAAGTAAGGCGAGATTATCATTAAAATACCGTCTAGTTTTTACACCACAATTCGGATCTCCGATAATTTGTTCTTTTGGATGTCAGAGTTTGTATTTCCATTCCTTTGGTAGACTTTGATTAGTTTGATCTTCGGCTTTTAGCTTACTATCCTCAACTTGTTGTTCTTCCAATTCATCTTCTTTAGCATAGTTGTCAAGCAATGGAGCCGAAATTTTCCTTTGAAGTACAAACATCATCATTATCACCTCTTATAGATAAATATCAAATACAACACGTATGAATTCTTTCACACATAAAGTTCTTTTATTGTATATTCTATACCAAAGTTCTTGGGATTTGATTACTTATTCTTATTAAGGAATTAATTGATTAATTCTTCTTCTTAGCTTGCTTAAAAAAGTGGTTGATAATGGTTTCAATTTAATTAATTTCATATTTGTTATCTATTAACATGCTTGAAAAAGGGGGTTAATTGTCAAGAACTTGGGTAATCAAAGATTAGTTAATGATTACTAGAATATAGATTTATTAGCTAATTTCATACTTTAAATCACCCAGAATATAGGGATTTATGTAAGGATTGATTTTAATAAATCTTTTGGGTGGAATTGGTTGAGACAGAATATGTTTACTAATTTAACTTGAAGATAGTAATTGCATGGATTGCAAACAAAGTGGGTCTATTTTAAATCCTTCATGACACCAAAATAATAATTGATTATGATATTTTCTAAGTAATTCGTTGTCATATCTTCAAGAATGTTTTTCTAAATTGCATATTCTATCATCCTTGAGTTGTGTATATGTTTCTTTATTTTTCTTTTTATTCTTTTATCACTTTATTGGATTGGTTAAACAATGAATGAAAAGTAATTAATGGTAGTTGTTCCTTAAGGATCGATACTCGTTAATTCCCTATATTATGCTTATGATGAGAGTATACTTGATACACCCAAATTCTATGCATCATAGTGTAATCTTCTTTCCATCCTTCTTCAAAGTATATTTATTTTTCTTTTCCTTGTGCACCATATTTCTATCAAATATCCACGGCCTTCCTAACAAAATATGCCCCATTTGCATTGGGAACATATCACATAGCACTACTTCTTTATAGACTCCTATATCAAACTCAACTTTTACTTACTTGTTTACTTTTACTTCATCATAATCACTTAAACAATGGAGTTTGTATGGTTTAAGATGTCTTATGGTCTCTAGTCCCATGTCCTCTACTATTATAGCACTAATCATATTGGTGCAACTTCCTCAATTTATAATTACTCTACAAGGCTGTTGTTGAACTAAATACCTTGTGTAAAAGATATCACACCTTTGGGAATTCTCCTCATTCTCAACATCATTTGCACTCATAGCCTTCCTAGCAATAACAATCAATGGAAAAACCTTCCCAACCTCAAGCATTTCTTCACTACCCTCTTCCTCTCTAGGCTTTTAGGTTGTCTTTGATGATTGTTTTGGTGTCCTACTTTTCTTACTTGGTAAATGATGAAATATGGTATTGGTGTATATATATAGTCTCCTTAGGATAAGTCCTTCTTCTAGTACCGCTCAAAATTTGCCCTTGTTTTTTCCTTTATCTAACCCTAAACCCTTCATTTTTCTTCCTTTTATTGGAATTTTTGGATAGTCCCCTATGGAATGTTCTTGCCCAACCTTTCTTGGTATCTCATAAAATGGAGGTGGAGCTTGGTATTCATTTCTCACTCTAGGGCTATCTCTCATTTTAGCATCCGTTGAGGTTTGGTCTTGGTTAGATTTCAATCTCATAATGTCCTTCGTCATGTTTTCCATTTTTGTTTGAAAAATTTCAAAGGCAACTCTAATGTCTAATTAAGTTTCTTAGGACATTGTGTTGAGAATTTCAAAGGGTTCTCATTTGAAAATTTTGGGATACAAGTAGAAAGTAATTTCTTACAATCACTCCCCCACGTGTATCCATTCAAGAATTTGTCACTCCACCCTCATGTTTATCTCTCTTTTGGCTTTTGTAAAAAAAAATAATCTCACCCTGTTGCATTTTTTAAGTACTCAATTTCCTCAATGAGTTATTTTCCCAAAAACCTCCCCAATTGCTTAAGGACTAGCCCAAAGTTAACAAGTTTAAAAACCCTTTATGGATAACCAACTAGGTAACTTAAATAGAATTCGAGCAATAAGCAACAATGAGCCCCAAGGAGTTTATATTATATTTCAATGAATTCAACAAAGCTCAACAACTTTAATTTGTCCAAGGGATAGGGTAAGTGGACACCACTAAGGTTAGTAATTCAATGAAGCTCTAGAAGTTCAAAAAACATAACATTCAAGAACAAGATATGGCTAATATAGAATTTCCAATAGACAAGAGTAGGAATTCGACAACTAAGATAGTCTCAATTGGTCAAGTAATTCCACATAAACATGTGTACTCAGGATTTTAATAATAATGGAAAGTGTCTACAAAAGAATTGATCACATTTTCAAATCCCCAAGTCTATTCAAACAAATTATCAAACACTTGGTGTGCAATCTCGTGACTCAAAACAATTCTCAATTTTTTATACTTGTAATGACCCCAAATATTAAGAATTACAAGAAAAATTAATCCTCAATGATTATACTAACATAAAGGAACAATTTCTCAGCAAGTTGATGTCTAAAACTTAAGTTTTATAGTTCACAAATTTTGCTTCAAAATGAGTTACGGGTTTATTTTTTAACTCAACAAATTTGCCGCAAATAAACTCAAATAACCATAAGAATTTTGCAATTTAAAGCTTCAAATAGCTTCTCAAACATAAAAAATAGAAGATCAATTTTTCAACAAGAAAATTAAAAAAAACCAAAGTTTTGAGGACCTTTTTGAAGCACCTTCCTTAGTGATGAGATTGCTCTATTTTTCTTTAAACTTTGAAAGATTTTTCTTGAAGAACCAAGCTTTTATAAGGATCAAAGCTTGGTATCAAAGCTTCTCCTTGCACTGATACCAATTGAACTACAAAAAAAAAAAAAAAAAAAAAAGCTTTCAATGACAAACCAAATTCCTAGCCGATGCCCTTTTTTCCTCGCTAAAAGTCTTCAGTGAGGAAAAAAAACTTTATCACCAGTTCCTCGTTGAAGCACTCTCGCTAAAGGATCTTGGCCAATTTTTTTTGGGGTGCTAAAGAGGATCTTTTAGAATGGAAATAAGTTTCTTAGCTAAAGCTTATCGAATTCGCTAGGAATTTTTTTGTCACTAGAAGTACAAGAATTTTGTCGCCAATAAAAGCATTTTTTCGCTACTAATGTTCTTTTAGCAGAAAAAAATTTTCCTTGCCAAATATTCATCACTGAAAGGTTAATTTTGTTTGATAGGAAAAACTACTCTTTAGCGAGGCTAATGAGTGGTTTTGGCTACAAAATATTTGTCGCCAAAAACATATGCGACAATAGAGAAGCTCTTTAGCTAGGAAGAATTTAATCTTTAGTGAAGAAAAAATTCCTAGCTAAAGATGTAGTTTTGGTTAGGAAATTTTTGTTGCCAAAAAGCACATGCCAACAAAGAGGAGCTGTTTAGCGAGAAAAACTAAGAGTAGTTTTGGCGAGGAATGTTTTGTCACCAAAAAGCCTCATTGGTGACCAAACTTTAGTCATTAGTGATGAAAAATTTTCTCACCATAGAGTTATAAAAAAAAATTTTTAAAAAAAAAATTCAATTTTCATGTCGTCCTCTTGTACTCCTTTTTATGCTTCTCATACTCCTTCATATTGCTTGGTCTACGAACACCTAAAGCACTGATTGCATACTTGATTGCACCGCTGCTTTAAACGTAGAAGCAGGTTTCAATTGCAAGTTTCGATCCCTGGTCCTTGGTTCACGAGAGAGCGTGCAATGCGTGCACTCAACCGATGGGCGAAGCTTCATGTTTGGTTACATCTTTTTTTTTTAATTATTTAAAGTATTTTTGCAAAGTTCTATTTTAATTTTTAAAAAATATTAGTATTATAACAAAATACAATAATAATATTAAATTTACCAAAAATGAAAACAAATTATCCAATATAATAAGTTATTCTGTATAATTATATAATTTTAAAAGTCTATATACTGTTATTTATGTCATTATTTTTACTAAATAATTTAAACATATAGATCGATTAGAAAGAAAAACTTATACATATACATTTTCAACACATACATATATGTACAAATATATAAATATAACACGCGCGCGCGCACACACCCACACACATATATACATATCCACATACACACACATGCAAACATATGTATGTATGTATGTATGTATGTATGTATGTATGTATGTATGTATGTATGTATGTATGTATGTATGTATGTATGTATGTATGTATGTATGTATGTATGTATGTATGTATGGCACATTAGTCTCTAAATTTTTATATATTTGAAATATGACCCCTAAAATTTCTAAATTAGCCCCTAAGTTTCTAAAATTTTATAATATTACCCATAAAAATTTATAATTGGTCCCTAAATTTTAAGTATTTACAATTGAAAAACTGTAGAGGGGGGTGAATAAGGTTTTTGGCAGACAAAATTTTTTTGAATCGTTTGATATGCAGAATAATAATGATCATTAAGATTCTTGGACCAACTTTATGGTGACAAAGAAAGCTATCCAAGAACTTTTTGATATCTATCCAGATTCAGACTAGAGATGGAAATGCAATGCAGTAGGAAAAGAAATGAGACACAGTATGTATAGTGGTTCGATCTATCAAGATTTACGTCCACTACCTTAAGCTCACATTTGAGGATTTTCAACCAGATTTCATTTACTCCACTTAATGAAATCAAACAGTACCACATATAAGAGAGGATCACCACACTAAGTTTTCCAAAACCTCTCAAACAAACAATCACTACAAGGTTCACCCCAGCTGGGTTTTACAACACAATCTTGTACTACAATAGAGATTGAATATCAATAGAACAATAAAGAGCTCACTTATTTAAGCAGATGTTCACTAAGATACATAGCACAAATACCTTTACCTTTTACACAATATGAATTCACTTTGAAGATTTTTTATAAAAGGAGATTTTTGAAAACGCTGAGCAATAGTGTTTCTTAGAAGAATGTTTCAAAAATCTTATATCTAATCTTGCTTAGAGGCTATTTATAGAGCCAAAAAGTGAAGTGCCAATGGCTATAAAACCGCTATATTTTTTCTGTTAAAATTATCCGTATTTTGGACATAGGTTTCAGACAATGATGCATGCAAAAGACAAGTCTAAAATGGCACTTTTTTAGGTAGAATCATTTCAACATAGTTTACAAGATTTTGGTCGAATCTTTTGGATGCAGATACATCTAAATTACTTAATCCAAAATTTTGAGATTTTCAAAACATTGAAATCTTCTTTGTTTGCTTCAAGGTAAAATCAATTGAATCAAAAGGTAAAGAGACATAGGAATTAATAGAAATACCTTAATAACACTTGCTAGTCTAAAGTTCTTCTTATAAGGACTTCTTGATATGCAACTCCATATACTTTGATATTCTTTTTGATCTTCCATACTTGAATTCAATTACTGAAGAGTTGCCTAACAATCATATCTGAATGCCTTAGATGAACAGAGGTCAAACATGTCATATCACAATAGATTACACAAGTTAATTCATATTAATGTTTGTCATAAGTCAAAACATAGGAGAAAGCCCTTAGGGCTAACAATCTCTCCCTTTTTTTAGTGATGACAAACATGATAAAAAAGTTCTATCTAAAGAATAATAATATGTATAAAGTGAACATGTTGATTGAGAGAGATGTGACTAAATTTTTATTGAAATGCAATTTCTTCATTATAGGTCTCAAAGAGAGCATATGAGTTTAAAATGGATAATTTTTAAAGCATTTGCTCGTAAGCAAGACCCAATGAGCCTAAGGCCTATCCTATCTCCATATCTTTATGAATAAATGATTTAATAAAGGAGTGATAGTAGGCAAGTCATATGATAAGATGCTTCCTCTTAATATTTGCTTATATGAACATTTCAAAATGAGAGGGAAAAGCAAAAATCAAATTTTGTACGTCCAAAAGGTATGTCCAAAATAGTTTTGCAAGTATGTATAAAACGAGTCTTTTTCAGAAATACATTTTAGATACGGGTTTTGGAAATCCAAAAGGTATGTTCTCGATTCAGTATGACTCTTAGAAGAAGATTTGTTTGGATCAAGAAAACATGAGTCCAAAACTCCCCCTGACACAATGCATGAAATAACGGATTTTCCAAATTTTCAAAGAATGTTTAAACAATCCATTTGATTGAATTTTTTGATTTCGTCATAGAATCATAACCACATTTTATTAGATTGGTCTCAAAGATACCTTCAGATTTTTGAGTGACCATAAACTGAATATCAAGCAGTTTATCAAATCAACCTTAAGGTATTATAAACAGAGGTCTAGTAAAAAATTATCCCAACGTTCCAAGCAGAAACTTTCAATCATTTGTCAGTAATTATATCTAGTAAATCAAATAGTTTCCAGAATAGTATCATATCAGATTATATCATTCTAATATCAGTTCATATCCCCCTTTATATCTTAACCAATATCATAAGTTATTCATGCAGTTCAAATCAATTTATATTAGTTCAAAATGCCTCATAAAAGTTCATATCAGTCATATCCTCAAATCCCAATCAGTCATACAGCCTATAGTCTAATCTTTTCTCCCCCTTTGTCATTAATCTAAATGAGGAATATCAGAAAGAGAGCAGAAACAGAACATAGACAGATAGGAAATATAATTTAAGCAATATGCAGAAAAGAAACAATTATCCTGAAGCATAATCTAAAAATAGAAAGGTAAGTTGTTCAATTTTCAGAAAGTAAATTGTTTGAGAGATAGCATATGAATATCACTCTGCCCAACAGATCTACTTAGGAGATGTTAATGGTTTCAGCTTTTGAACCGGCACCCTTTTTAGAGTGTTGACCAGTAATCTTGTTGGATTTTCTCTTAACCACAACGTGTTTTATCTCTTTCCAGGTGATTGTGGTTTAGGGGAAGCAGAAGTTGCTACAGTTTCCTTAATCGGAGATGTTTTCTGAGCTTGCTCAGGAGCATGTTCTTCCTCTACAACAGGCAAATCAAACTCTTTCTCCAAGACAGGTTCTTCATTTTCTTGAGTAGATAATATTGGGGTAGATACTGGTGCATTAGTTTTTGCAATCATTTCAACTGTAGATATTCTGTTTCCAAGATTATGAAGTTCGGAGTTGAGATTATCTAATTTCATAGCTAGAGAGTTGATGGCATCCAGTATACTCACAGATAGTCCTTCGTCCTTTTCTTTCCCCTTAGTAGAGAAAATTTTCGTCAAATTTTCTCTTTCTTTACCCTCAGTGTCTCTCAACAGCTTCCATTCATTATTTACTCTCACATAACCCATTCTCTCAAATGAGTCAAAACTGTAAATATTCATCTTTGATGGATCACTAGGAACTAAATTTAAATCAACTCGAAAATAACTGAAGACTCTAGATAACAATTTTTCATAAGGCAGAGCTTTGCTTGATGTATTCCTTAACTGCAACATCAATTTTGTAGCTAAAAATCCAAAGTTTATTTGCCTACCCTCTGCTAGGGCCATCATGATTACCATTTGCAGAATGCTTATGGAGGTCCTATGCCCATAGCTCGGAACCACCATAGTAGACATCATATGGTGCAAAATCTTCCCAACCCCATTAAGCCACTTCGTACTTCTATTACTAGAGTTCCCAAAACTCTTCCCTCCAGTGAACATTTCCTCAAAATTTTTCAAAACAAAAATATCATTTCCCTCAGGAAATTTGTTCAACTCAAAGTACTGAATTCTAGCATCCCTCACATCACATATCCTATTTAACAGACGGTGATCAAACTCAATATCTTTTCCCTTAACTCTTGACACATACCAGCGATTCATGAAACCTCCCTCAATTTCTTCAAGATGACCGTTTCTTAAATTAGCATAAATTTCCCAGACAAGAGGAGTAAATAATTTCTCATCGATAGAAAGTAAACTACCCCTCCAATGTGTTCAAACATTTCCAGAACATTTGAAAGATTTAGAAAAGCTGAAGAATTAGCACGGTAACCAGAGATAACCATTCTGTTCCTTGACACCCAGTCATTATAATAAGTTTCGCATTTAGAGTCTATGAAGCAGAGTACCTAATTTTCAGAACTCATTTGTTCTAGAGAAGACTCTAATGAATCGTAGTGAGATGCCGAGAAGTCTGGTAAAGGAGAAACTTCTTTCCCTTTTGCTTTGCTTGAAGCTGAACTCTTTTTCTTCATTTTCGGAGATGTTTTGTACCCCTTCTTTG
Source organism: Voacanga thouarsii (assembly GCA_026120185.1). Classification (NCBI taxonomy): domain Eukaryota; kingdom Viridiplantae; phylum Streptophyta; class Magnoliopsida; order Gentianales; family Apocynaceae; genus Voacanga; species Voacanga thouarsii. The sequence goes on along the minus strand of JANUWF010001078.1, from coordinate 491,025 downwards.
GTTTTGGAGCAGAAGATTTCGTCTTTGTGATCAGAAAGATTTGGGCTTTTTATCTTTTTGGATTGTCGGTTTTTGAAGAAGAAGAACACAGATATTTTTTGGAAGAATCGAATACAAGGGTTTTGAGAGAAAAATCAGAGTTCTTTGAATGTCTTGAGTAATGTGATATAAAGTGCATTGAAAAGATAAGTTTTTTACAAAAGTTTAGAAAAATGCGCAAACTAATTTTTTGAAATTCAAAAATTGGAATAAGGAAAAATATAGACATTAAGGAGGGTTTTGGAACTTGACCCAATCTGAAATTATCATCCAAAAGAGTCTTTTCTTGAGATGAATTTTGGATGAGGGATTTGGATTTAAATACTATGTCCAAATAGTTGTTGGTACGTTTTGGATACAAACCCTTTGTCCAAAACCTTTTCCTTCACAGATCCTGCATAAAGAAGACTTATGCCAAATGGTTAGTTATCAAATTTTTGTAATTCCCAAACCTCTTCCCAGATTGTTGAATCTTTCCTCAGTTAGAGGTTTAGTGAAGATATCTGTCAGTTGTTCATCCGTTGAAATATATTCAACGCACACATCGCCTTTGAGCACATGATCTCGGATGAAATGATGTTTAACTTCTATATGCTTTGTCCTTGAATGTTGAACATGATTTTTTGTTAGATTGATAGCACTTGTATTATCACATAATATAGGTACGCAATTAAAGTTAAGACTGAAATCTAGCAATGTATTCTTCATCCACAAAATTTAAACACAACAACTATCAGCTGTAATGTATTCAGCCTCAATGGTGGATAAGGATACACACGCCTACTTTTTACTATGCCATAACACAAGAGAGTGTCCAAGAAATTGACAATGGCCACTAGTACTTTTTCTTTCAACTTTATAGCCAGTATAATCTACATCAATGTATCCTATAAAATTGGATGTATTAGTGTGAGTGTACCATAAGCCATAATCATATGTGCCAATTAGATATTGGAGTATACGTTTTACTGCACATAGATGTGATTCCTTTGGACAAGAATGAAAGTGAGCACAAAGACATACTGAAAACATAATGTCTGGTCGGCTAGCAATAAGATAGAGTAGACTTCCAATCATACCTCTATATTTATGTTCATCTACTTTCTTACCCTTTTCATCTTAATCAAGTTTTATAGAAGTACTTACAGGTGTGCAGATTTCTTTTGCTTTATTCATTCCAAACTTTTTGAGCAACTCCTTGGCATACTTAGCTTGATTTATGAAGATTCCATCCTTGGTTTGCTTAATTTGCAGTTCGAGAAAGAAGTTTAGTTCTCCTATCATACTCATTTCGAATTCTTGTTGTATAGTCTTAGCAAACATCTTGCACAAAGAGTCATTAGTAGCACAAAAAATGATATCATCAATATAGATTTGAACAATTAGTAAATCACCAGAATTATCTATTAGTGTTGTACCCTAGAGGCAATCACTTGTATATTGTATAGGACATATTTTATTTTAATAAAAGGCATTATTTATCTTATAGTTTTTTTTTGTTTACTTTTAAGTAATATAACTGTTCAATAAAGTCCTTAGTACAACACCGTGTAAAGGAAATCATGATAGAGATCATGATATGAGATTCCTACTACACTGTATATTATTAGTATTTAAATAGTCCATAGTCATAGTATTAATAAGACAGGACATCATTAATGCGTTAAGACTAGCATATGTTAGACTTCCTGATTTGATCAGGCAATGGTTCTCATATGCGTGAGTATTGAGATACTCAAAGTTAACACGTGGATGCTTGTTAATAGAACAATTCCATCGGATGACCTAGTTATGAGATAATCACATGGATAACTATTTAGTACCAGTGATATAATCTCAATATAGCAAACGTGTAAGTATTCTTAGACTTGAGATCTCTAAGGTACTTTGTTTGCTGAGAATTGTACTTTGATTCCAATCTCTGGAGCTCGATCGAGGGCTGCCTATGGGATGGATATTGGGTACACTGTGAGGTAAACGAAAGTAGTTGAGAGGGTCAATAAAGGATTCACCACTCCTAATAGTAGGGGTGAATATCTCACGGCCACTTGTAGGAATTATTACTTGAGAAGTCCTTGGCCAAGGCAATTATGTATTGGAAATAGTTCCAATTGATACACATCTTGAGTAGTGGGTTCCTGGTACAAGTACTATTGTATTCGGGCCAGAATTAATTCTGGAGAGAGTTGGCACTAATTCCGTACTCCAAACCGAATGAGATATTGTATGGTAAAAGGAGTTAATTGCATTGTAGTTTGTTATTGAAGGGTTCATGTCAAGCCACTTGACTTCCTGGACTCTTAGGTGGTCATGATGTGTTGCTAGATACTGCTCATGATTTGGGAATATGGATTTATTAATTGATGAATTAATAAATCAATCCTGATTAGAATCAATATGATTAATTCTAATTAATTATGGATTATTAATCTCAAAGACGTTTGGATTAATTCATATTCGCTACCAATTGGTTGGGAAACCTAATAGGTCACACACAATAGAGGATTATATACTCAAGATGTTATTTGATAACAAAGTGGGGTTAATTGCGAGAAAGAGTAGTTGTTGTGGCCAAATTATAATTAGTTATAATTAACGGTCCAAATTGTAATTGTGAGAACTTGATGTTTCCAATTACAATTAGGGAATTCTAATTGTTTTAGAATTCTGAGATTGGAGTATATTTTGAGCAGGATTTTTCGTGTGATATAGAGATACACTCGAAACCCTAGCTAATTTTGTGTAAGACACGAAATAACTCCAAACCCTAAGGCACACGATTTCTCTCTTCTCTCTCTCTCTCTCACGATTGTTCTTGAGAAACCCTAGCCGCCATCTTTTTCTGCTAGCACAAAAAATTTTGGTGCTTGAGTATTCCTCTGTGTGGATTATTGTTAGAGATAATCACATACTGTGTTTGTAGTGGTTAGACGTTCAACTCTCGTGGAGTTTGATCAAGAGGATTGCTGGATTGTGCTTGAAGAAGAAATTTTTGTTCTTTGGACGATCAAAGAAAGGTAAAAACTGTTACCTTTGTTATCTTTATGTCTTATTTTCCACACATATACGGGTCCTGGGATGGTATCTCATTTTATTCTTCCGTTGCACCATATTCGATACGGATGTGAGATACCTAACATTATCGTATTTGATGAACAAGGTGATATCAATCGAGCCTCTAGAAAAACTTTTAAAATCAAGAAGCAGCTAAGCCTTTCATACCAAGCTCTTGGAGATTGCTTTAATCCATAAAGAGCTTTAGAAAATTTGAAAACGTGATTTGGAAAGTGCTCATGAATAAAACTAGGAGGTTGTTCAACATATACTTCCTCCTCAGTAAAACCATTTAGGAATGCACTCTTGACATCCATTTGGTAGATAATGAAATTTTTGAAGGATGCAAAGGTAAGAAGCATTCGTATGGATTCTAGTCTAGCAACAGGAGTGAATGTCTCATCATAATCAATACATTCTTCTTGATTAAATCCTTGGGCAATTAACTAGCTTTATTTCTAATCACAGCTCAATTTTCATCAAGTTTATTTCTAAATACCCATTTTGTACCAATAACAGGACGATCAAAAGGTCTAGGGACAAATTTCGAAACTTGATTTCTTTTGAATTGATTTAATTCTTCTTGCATAGCAATAATCCAAAATTCAGCATGCAATGCGATATCAATACAGCTAGGTTCAATATTTAGAAGAAGAGCAAAGTTGTCAATGAAATACCATCTAGTTTTAACTCCGTAGTTTGGATCCCCAATGATTTATTCTTTGGGATGACCTGTTTTATATTTCTAGTCTTTTGGCAATTGTTGATTCGTAGAATCTTCAGTTTGTTCTTTTCCCTGTTCAGCTTACATCACTTCAATTTCTTCTTCATTTTCATGAGTATCTAGTGGTGGAGCTTTGAGTTGATCTAACTTGACTTCCTTTGAACTTCCTACATCATTATCATCTCTTTTTGAAGTATAAATGTTAGATTCATCATACACAACATACATGGATTCTTCCACACAAAGAGTTCTTTTGTTGTACACTCTATATACTTTTTTATTGGAAGAGTAACCAAGAAATATGGCCTCATCGAACTTGCTGTCAAATTTTCCAAGATTATCTCAGGTATTTAGGATAAAACATTTACATCCAATCACCTTAAAATAAGAGATAGATGGAGTTTTGCCAAACTTAAGTTCAAAAGGAGTTTTTCTAAAAAACGGTCTTAGCATAACTCGATTTATTATATAGCAAGTTGTATTAACAGCGTCCGCCCAAAAATATTTTGGAAGGGCATTTTCACATAGCATTAATCTAGACATTTCTTGCAAAGTGAGATTTTTCCTTTCAACAACACCATTTTGTTGACGTGTTTTTGTTGTTGAAAAATTGTGAAAGACTCTATTTTCATCACAGAAGTAAGTAAATTCACTGTTGGAAAATTCTTTACCATTATCACTTCTAATAGAAATCAGTTTGCTTCCAATCGAGTTTTGGATGCATTTTATCAGTTTTGAAAATTCAAAAAAGGCTTCATCCTTTTATCCAAGAAATAAGGTCCAAGTGAATCTAGAAAAATCATCAACAAGTACATATACATATGCATCCTTTTATGTTGTGTTTTTTATAACATAATGCAGATTTAACATCTTAAGACTTGTTATTTTTGTTCTTATTCTTATGTTCATATCCTAAGCCTTTTCAATTTCCAACATAAATAAATCTAGGCCTGTAAATTTTGTCCTTATCCTAATGTCTATATCCTAAGCCATTTCGGTTTCCAACTTGATGTTGAGTTCCAAGTAACTTTTCCAGATTGCTTTTACCATTCGTGAATTTTTCAATACAAGTGGTAAGATCATTGACTCTATTTTTCACGTCATCAAAAGTGCTAACCATACTTTCAAAAGTTTGAATTTTATCACACAAAATTTTATTTTCAAGACATGCATAATGCAAAGCAGTCATGATCACATCTTTCTCAATAATAGCACTCATATGTAACTCAAGAGACATTTTGTTATCATTTAGCAATATTTCGTTCTCTTTCATTAAATATTTAATCTTCAACTTCATTTCTTTATTTTTTCTGGACAGTTTTTTTAATTCATGAAATATATCACTTAACAACTCATTTGGATCATCGTGCTTTTCAGTCATAGATATAAGCGAATTAGACATGAAATTAGATGTAGAAGAGTTTACCTCATTTTCCAAAGCCATGAAGCATATGTTGGCATTTTCATTTTCAGAATCTCCATCTTCGGACTCAGTTTCATTTAAGTCCTAAGTTCCCATCAATCCTTTTCCTTTCTTCGCCTTCAGATCTTTCTTCTTTTTAAACGTTCTTCCTTTCTTACCTTTCGCAGTAGGACAGTCTGCAATGAAGTGATCAGTGCTTTTACATTCATAACATTGAGGTTTGAATCTTGGGGTTTGTCTTTTCTTTCTCATAAACTTCTTTCCTCTTTTGTAGTTCCCTTTATTGAACATTCTTCTGAATTTTTTTGCTATCATAGCCAAATCTTCATTGTTCATTTCCATACCCTCACTGCTTTCCAATAGACTTATTTCTTCATCTTCATTTTCAACTATCAATGCTATCCCCTTTTTGCCTCTATCATGAAATCTTTTAAGTTTTATCTCATGAGTTAGAAGAGATCCAATCAGCTCTTTTGTTAGTAAGTATTTTAAATCATTGTATTTTTCTATAGCAAGAGTTTTAGGTTGCCAGCTTTTTGGTAAGGCATCTAAAATTTTTTGATTTTATTTCCCAAGGGAATAAACCTTCCTATGGGCTTCAAGACCATTTGAGATATTAGTGAATCTTGTGAACATATCAATGATGTTTTCATTCGGCTTCATTGTAAATAATTCATAGTCATGAATCAGAATTCTCAGTTTTGATTCTTTGACTTAGTTTGTCCCCTCATGGGTGACTTCAAGTAATCTCCACATTTCATGAGCTGAATCACAACCACTAATAC